>SJOL01009849.1:3133181-3143285 GCA_004794785.1 Opisthorchis felineus
ATCGTCGCACTGAAAACGTGGCAAATCACAAAGATGCAACAAATTAGGCTCGTTCCGCCTATTTTCTCCTATGGACTGTCCATTTTGCCGGTACGAACGTCTACGAGATTAAAGATAGTCCTCTTTTTATTGGTTGCATTTTAACCACAAAATGTGAAATAATCAAAACACACTGCTAGTGTTGACCTCAACGATGGTTGTTCGCAAATTGAAGTGCCTACTTGGTGCCACTTATGTGGGTCCTAAGGCGCGGCACTTTTACACAGGGACTAGAGAATACTGCCCAAAATTGTTTGTCCTAGGAGGCGCAGGTAAAATCCAGATTCCTATCCTAGTCCATCTAGTCGATACGTGGCACGCCGTTGATAGGGATAGTGAGTTTCGAATCGTGTATCAGGTGCAACAAAGCCAGTCCGAAGAAGTCAGTTGACTTAATCTTGCGACTACCGAGGCTATTGGAATCCGACTCTTCGCACCCGATCTTTGCGCACAGAACCATGTTTTTCCATTTGAGCTGATTCAGTGCTCGCCCCTCATTTGAACATAGTACGCACCAGGCCATAAATAAATTTGCATTATTTCCGGAGTTCAAAAAAATCACAAAATGCAACAGAATTACAGCTTCTGAAGTTCAAAATATATTATATTGGGGCGAGGCCTGTGTCAGCTAGAATCGTCTTCTCAGTAATGCAATTTTTATCGCTGAATGGGAGTTCGATTTGGCTGAATCAGAAATATGAGACTACGTCAACACATCTGTTCAGAAAAACAGTGGTTTCAGTCAAAGAAACAGGAACTCGTGCTACGTGTTGTTTTGGAATGCCTTTTCATTCTGAGGTCTGAGTGAATTAACAATACTGAACGGTAATCTGGATTCTGGTGACTGGATGGATACGTGTTACACCTTATCCCCAGAAGTAAACAAAAAGTGATCATATTTTACCAGGACAACGTCCCAGTTTACTACAGTCTTACTACTGTTTCACGACAATAAAATGTTGGGTTTTCCAAATTGGAACCCGGATCCTAGCCCAATCGAATAATCAAGATCATTTTAGCTGAATACGTGAAGAAAGCAGTTAGGGTATATGACTCCAGAAACGGGTCGGTGGACGTCTTCAAACCCTAATGGAGCAAAGTATATCAAGGTTTTGCAAGAAGATCTTGAGATCAGCTAGTGGCAGTACAGTGATCCGATACTTCTTGAAAGGATTATAGCAGGATTGCAGCAGGTCTTGGTTTTTTGTTATGTGATTTAGTTTGGCTAGTATCCGGTTAACCTAAGGATCTGTATTCGTAACCTAGTGGCCGAAAAACTTCCCTTTCAATTAATCAGGGGGGAATGATATGAAAACTATGGAAGAGTTTTTAATTTCGTCGCATGGTGGTTTTTTTAAAACGACTCGTCATAAAACTGAACACAGTACCCCTGCACCAGAATTTTCATCCAAAAAAATACTCCTGCTAACGAAGCCACAGTTAGCATTGGCATGGAAACAAAGTTCCGTGTTTTAACGCAACCACAACACACTTGGTATTGAGTCTAACATGATACCATGATAATTCCCTCATTCATTTGTTATTTTCAAATGTTTTGCTCATCCCTACCCGTCATTCACCTTAGCGCAAAGGCCACCCGGTTCAACACTGGTATACCAGCATCTGAATGTGTGTGGGTGGGTGTAGCATATCTACTTACCCACACGTGTTCATGGCCCATCCGCTGGGCATGCCGTGACTCGTTTGGTCGTGGATGCCGTGTGACCGTACCGCCAGTCGGAGTCACGATGCTGGCCGTGGAAGTAAAAACCTTAGCTCACAATAGCGAGCCAAAATTCCGCTCGCCGCTGTCTGATCTGCGGGCCTTGACACTGTGACAGTTGCGGATTTGTTGATGCCACTAAAGTGAACGATTGAATTTTGTTGTATGATTTCGCTTACTTTTTGTATATAGTACCACCAACTTTTCAATCCACTTCTTCTTTTTAATATTTGGGATCGTCAGATCTACGTGTGACTCAAAGTTTCGCCTCAGGAACTCCAACACTTGGCAATATTTTTCACTTTGAAGTAGGCAGAGCTGCTTGTCCTGACAGGGTGCGATTTCCCGGTACTAAGTGACTACTTATGAGAGATCAGGTAGTATATTCAAACAAGTAATCAACCTTCAGGGAAATATACTCATTTTCAGGTTAATTCAGTAAATAGGAGAATTAACTGAATCCAGCCGAATCTTCCTGTATTGCGTCAATTCCAAAATTCCGGACTTCATGAACGCCACACTATTAATTTCGAAAGGTCCTGAAGCAATACAATGAATTGGCCGCCAACGTTTAGGTGGTGGACGTCGGGAGACTTACTGCCGGTAAGTCAGTCAGAGTATCATGTTGTCTATCAAGCTAGGCTTACTTAAAATAAATCATTTACATGCATCTAACTTTTCCAAGCGCCTGTTGGCGACCCCCTGAATAGGGAAATCCGAGGCCAAACTGATTGTCAAATCGTGAGAGGCCGGTTGCACACCGTTAAACTTCCAGTTAATTATCAGGCTAAAATACTCTTGGCCTGAAAGCTGCCTCATTAATTTTGACAGGTTCGAAAATGAGTTTAAATTTGCGCAAAGGGCGCAAATGCGTAAACGGTTCTTGCTAAATGGTAATTTCGGACAGACCCATATGTCGAGCGTAAATATGATGTCACACAATAGACTTATCGAATAAGAAGTTTTGACGCTTTGATTTCCAAGAGTAACTTGGTCACGATCGACTTATTTACACATGACTATACCTGAACAGCAACCGAATGTCGAGCACCACAGGCTGCGCGCTATTCACAACAACCTTTACTTGGTCAAACCGGAACGACGCCGATCTTCTGGGACTCATTCGAACTGCCTTAGAGTAGTTTTGCCATAGCCACTGTCTGCATGTAGCCTTTGGTCTGTGGATAACACACAGTTACTGATGGTCATTCACATCAGAACAATCCTAACCCTAAAACTGCAACGCTCGACGCTGAGTTGAGAAAGAATGATTGCAGCTGACCGAAATATATCTACCGTATTACTGACCCACTTTCGTGCCCTGATGGTGATGCAAAACTCAGATACGTTCTGATTACACATTTGCATAACAAAGACCTTAAGATCGTTAGATTATTTCTAGTTCACCTAATTTCCTATGTGTTGTTGCGTTGCAAAGGTAAACTTATAAATCACTGAAACTGTAGCTAATAAGTAGGCATATTTCTGCAGAAAAGAATAGTCTTTTTGCTACCTCCCACCCAAACTTCTCGCTGTTTTACGGTGTAGGGTGTTTGCAACAGTTTACAAGAGCGGAAAATTCTCCATCTAGGACTCTGTAAACAGGATAAAAAATTTGCCAGAATTTTGTGGCCAGAAATGACCGCGGGCAATCACAGTAGGACTAATTATTCAAGGCGTTCCTGCTTCAGTGGACCACAAAGTATACGGACGGGATATGGTATACATTCCAGTATCCTAGAATGGAATGTCATGGCTTGCTTTCGACTCCCGTTTTATAGTTTTAGGGTTGTCAGTACTATTGTACGGTTCTTGGCTGGAAATGATCACACAGTCCTCCTTCGGTTTAACTCCTGAAAAATATTACGACCGTAGCCAACTTCCGATCTTCGAAGTTCAATTAGGGCTCATAGCTGGAAATGCTAGAGGCCAAGTTTTCCGGCCATAGTTGAAGAGTGCTTGATTCATTTCCAGGGGGTGTTGGGGAAATTCCTGCATTTATAAATATTTAACATAGGATCAATGGAAATAAGCCAACGGTATCGGACGTTTTGTGATGGATATACGGCTGTAGCCCCTACCTAGGTTCATATAGCACTTTGAAGCCCAGAACCCGAACAAAAACTGCAGTGGGTAAATGACCATGTAGATTATTCTAGTTCAACCGGATGGCAGCACAAAACGTCAATGCACCATAGTTCCGCCAAAGTTCAAATTTGTCAGCTGGTACACAACGCATGTGGACAAATGATGCGATAGAAGTAATGTAGTACTGTTCAGAGCAGGCTCTCGGCCGCGGTATGGCTGATTGGTGATATATGTTATAATGCTTGCCGTCAGTGAAGTAATATTATACGATTGGTAAAGTCCAAATCTACATCCTACTAATTCAAGAGGAGAATTTAACGTTGATTTGTACACCAATTTGGTCTTAACGGGCGAATTAGATGAATCCCACCTGAATCGCTCCTTTGTGGTATCCTACAAGCAAGAGGTTCAGCTGAGGGATTCAGCTGAGTCTCCTACTAGGTTTGTAAATGGGTGTCTTTGGTGAAGTTCGTACAGTTTAGGCCCAAGTATAACGTAGAGTTGATGGAAACTTGAAGACTCCGCCTGCCTGCCTGCCTGATGATGATGATGGTGACGATAACAATAATGGTAATGGAATCGGTCGTGGGCTGCCCGAAGAGTTTTAAGCGACTCTGAAGTTTACCAAAGCAAATGAAAGTGAAGTAAAACGTCAATAACATGTATTCATCGTAACTAGTAGTTTGAACTTCGCCGTACCGTTGAATTAGCCTTATGAGTGCATTTTATCACTTACGAAATTTGAAGAGTAACTTTAAATTTGCAGGTGCGATTTCTTTTGAAATTTTTCTCATTAACTGTTTTTGGTGTTCCAGTCAAATGGGTGTAAGTGGTCGTTGAGAGATATGCCACTGTGTTACTTGTGTTGGTTAGGAAAATGCGTAAACAAAGTAGAGTTCTCTTAGAAGTGAAGTTACGTGCCCTGAGATACACAGAAGAAGTCTAGTGCAAAATACTTACGGCACGATGGGAACCACCGAAAAAAAAACAGATATCGACAATTAATGCTTAGAACAGTCCACTTCATGGTAGGTAACTAAGATGCATAGCCGTTTGAAGTGTTGCGGGCAACTTAACTAGCTATACGAGCCTATGCGTTTAAAAGCCCATAGCTCAATTATTGCTACATGAATATCCTAGACTACTGCCAGTAGACAGCGTCCGACCTAGATTTGAAACGGGGATTTTACGAATGTGCACAGTAGGTACGATACATGCATGCATTGAGTGTTCAACCTGACTTTGAAACGAAATTGGCTTTCTTAAGAGGGCCTGGTGGTTCAAGAGTTGGAGCGGTGGAAAGCAGGCGGCTAGAAGCAATCGAGTAGCTGATAAATATACTAAGAATCATGATGTGACTAGTGTTTTAACTAGCACTGCTCATTATAGAACAATCAGCATAACGATTCTTGCTGGCTTAGCGGAATTTCCCTACTTTTTCTATCATATTCTTCTCCACCAAAGTGTCATCTATGGTTTCGCAGGTCAAGTCCCAAAGACTGAAAAATCTGCACCACTTGTGCTTCTCAGGGACATCACGACCACGACAGATCATTAGTCATACTCAGACTTTCAGCCCATCTAGTAGCTTCTAAAATTCATTGTCTGTGCAGTGCTTCCGAGTGCGTTCAAACAGACTGCAGCCACAATACACTCGAAGACAGTTATTGAAATGCATCGAACGCTTTATTACGGCGGCCTAAAAGCTCAGTTATTGTTATCGTCGCCGGGGATGTGAAGTCTCTGTCCAACGCTATCAAGCGCTGTCAATGTTCAATTGCGTGGTCGTTTCGAACTAGAATCGCGACGTACGGACAGCTGCAAACGGCTGTTTTAGCAACCTGCTGATCACGAAAGGTCTCTGTGTAGTATAAACCAACAAAACCAATTGATCATTGTTGCTCCTTTGCAAATCAACAACCAAAGCGTATGAACCACATCTCCATTAGCAATAAGGGGGGTGAGTCGCTGGGTCTGGAATAGCGGTATGGATTCCGGAATGCGACACAAGGCTGAAGGTCTTAAGGAAATCTCACCCACAACGTATACGGGTGCAGCTCTTCGTCTAATTTATTTACGTCAACCTGGTGGTAAGATACTTTCCCAATCAACTGGATCGAGTCAATAGTGGGGCCTTTTTTAAATAAGGTACCGCAGTCACAGAGGGATTAGCTTGACCTTCGTAATATTCAAACCTTTGCGTCGACCATACTACGTCATCCTATGGAAGCACTTGAAGAGCAAACCCAAAATGTACATCTTCGTCGACTGCGAAGATGTTGAGTGAACCACATTCTCACACTTTAAGTGGCAATAACGGCACGCTTATAGGAAATCCTGATTTAGGGTGTGTTTGATCCTGTTGACCCGTCCATACTTCCAAGTACAGTTGCGCGGCAAAATGTTCCCCAGAAGTTAAGGATATAATTTGCTGTTTGTACTCAAATACATGTGGTCGTATGAAAAGCAATTGAGGGCCCCTCAACAATTTTCGTGCAAACGATTGTGTCCAAAATGAATATCCATTATTTTTTGTCTCCACGAGCGAGGGCTTTTAGGGCAGTATTTCAATTTTGAAAAAAGCAAGAAAGCGCAGGCGTCACAAGGAACCATTCTAAAGTCATCCAGGATTGAGTCCACTTGACCATCCCTGTACTTGGCTGGAGACGTTAGACAATACGGCGGCTAATCGATATCAGTGACGTTTATTTCGTCGGTTTCTATCCAGGTTATAAGACAGAGTGCTGAAGGTGTATGCAATTTGGAAGTTTTTGTTATTCCACTCCCGGATTTTCCTTATGTCCCCTTCTTCCATGGCCAGCGTCTACCCATGCAAATGGTCTGGCAGTAAACACCGGTATTAGTGTCAGTGACGACGGTGCTAATGAGTCTTAAAATATGTACCTACAATCAGGACTTCTGGACGGTTGTTCAAACTTTTTGGACAAGGGTAGAAACAAAGAGCCCGAAATGCAGTTTGAGCGTTGCCTAGTTTGGCAGATGGTGACTGATTATCAATGAGGAACCCGGAGTAGGATGTAAGGCCAGGCAAACGTTCATAAAATTCAAAAATGAGGGAAATGTGTGCCTTTTTGAAATTACCTTACGTGTATTGAGTATAAGGTACATTATACAAGGGGTAGGTGTGACGAGATTTCCCCACGATATGCCCAAAATGTCCACAGTTTGATTACCTTCCAGGGCTTTCTAGTGCCCATACAAGGCGACTGGCGGTGAACTTGACTAAATAGCTTGCTCCAGAGCCGGATGATTTGTGCAATTCTCCGGGGATAGAGATGCCAAAGGTGGTCAACTCTACAAATAAGGTGTACCTTTCAAAGCACCGGGGATAGTTTTCTCTTCCGTGGACAATAAGTAAAAGCCTTGGAATCCCAACAAAGTATCAGTATGTAGTTGTGCGACCTATGATTCAGCGTATTATAAAAACTTTTTTTCAGTCTGTGAGAACTCTTTTTCGACTTACCAGCCCTCACATAAGAGTGCCAATTTCATTGTTTATCCACCTATTTGAAAGGTTTGCTCATTCCAACTAGTCTTCGACTAGTCGTCTCAATATTTCTAAGCCTATCCCATAAGTGTTTTATGGGTATTAACAGGGTGCAACGTGTCGGCTACGTCTTTTACAGGAACTGAATGCGGAACGCGAAATGATCCCTACGGCCTAGAGATACTATGAAATCGACCACACAACCAACACACCTTCTGGGTGTGGGATATCTTTAGTCCGTTTGATTTCTGCTCCGGCAGCACCCTACTTGAATCTAGGATGTTTTGCACCTAATACTGTCTGGCCCAAAAGATCTTACCTCTGAGCAAACACTTTTTGTCAAGGTTTGCAGTGGCGGTGGGCCAGTGGAAAGCACATCAAAGATCTCTCTGGTAAAATTATTAAATTCAAACCCCACTTGATTTTCCTCCACATTTATAACATTTAGGTGACTATCGGAACATACTCGCTGACGCCTGACTCAGCAACCAGGATTATCTTGAGTACTGCCGATCTGCCAGCGACTGAATTAGTGACGGCTGTCACCTGGATCTTCATTGCATGATTATTTTCAAGCCAGTTCCGTTCGGCAGCAATACACAACGGATGGTGTCCCAACGCTCCAATAAAGCATAAATGTGAGGATCTAAACCAAGACTAGATGAATCGGCTGATCATTCACCATAGTTATTCCCAGTATTTTGAGTGCTTCCAAAATTATCACCGTTTTTTTGCTGCCAACTGGTCCGTTCTCAAGGATACTGAACGTCAAAATATATTAATAACCCAGTAAACCACAAAAACTAAAGTAAGATTGCGAGACCTTTGCACCTGTTTTTTGGTTTCCGTTTAGGACTACTGCAACCTTCGGCATAAGATCGCCAAGTAATCAAAAGAAGACTTATCAGAATTAGGGGTGTCCAAAGTCATCATTTCATAGCTTCATTATGTAGTGTTGTTTTGAAATCTGCAAATGGCTGCAAAAATGAAGGAGAAAAAGGTGGGAAGCTTCCTTTTCCATCCATTACTACAGCATTCTAGGTATGTTCTGCTGAGCTCTCAACAGGATTCAGGACAACACAACGGAGCTGAATACTTTCCAGACTCTTGCGCACACATCTTCGATGTCTTCCGCGAGCTGCATTGCTCAGGTGCTCCACAGGAAACGCGGGCATATTACTGTTTACGCGAATGAACACACGTGAGTCATGCGCAGCACCTTGGTATGTGTAGCAGCATCCCTACTCAGCAACTCCCAATATTAACATATCCAGCTCGATTCGGATATTCGATCCAGCGATCGCTTCTTGAGTTAACCCAGATGTTCAAAGGGCAGGTGACTTCCTGTGTTCAGTGGAACTCACAACTATAAGCCGACTAAAATGCCTCCTCTCCTCAGTGGATTCGAAGCCATTAGAAAGCATGGTCTTTCTCAGTGAGAGTAAATGCAAATCTGTCTTCCCGCTGCTGAGTTTGGCATCGCGCCCTGGACGCACAATGCTTTTTCCTGCAAAACATTTGTGGGTGGAATAAAACTTTCTAGATTAAAGTGTGGCATTTCGTTTCATATGTGCTGAGACCAAAAATCACACTAATCTGCCTTCATTTTTAGGCAATTTGTTTTAAGTGATCTCTGTTCGAACTTTTTGGCGCACATTCGACTTTAAACTTGCTGTGCTAAGGCTTCAGAAGTGGCTTCATGCGCGCTTGTTGAGAAATTTGGGGATGTATCCTTTTCATCCTTCAAGGCATTTGAGAAGGCCTTAAATCAATACATGAAGGATAATTATGTGATGTTTGTGCGTTCTTCCAGTAATCGGAGCACCAACGCTGTTCTGCGTTACGAATGGATTTACTACAAATGCAGCAGGCGACATCCAAGACCGACGGAAAGTCGGGGAATCCGAAAAAGCTAGTAAGCTGAGCACGTTTTGTATATAAAAAACAGTACTCGAAGCACCGGCTGTCCAGTTCGGTTTTATCTACGGAGGCAAAGAAATCACCTAACAGTCACCTCTTATTTTCTTGAACACAATCATAAGTTGTCGGAGCTTTTGTACGATCGGCTTCCGATTATTCGACGGCTAATGGAGGACGAGTCGGGCACGTGCAGGGCCCTTCTGAAATATGGAACGCCGTCGTGTGAGGTGCGGCAGTTTGTGGCCGATGAATTATGCAAGATCCTTACTACTCAGGATATATACAACTACCGCCGGAAGTGTCGACCGGCTATGTTGAGTAGGTGCCGCATAGTTGCTTTTTATTTTAGCAGGTGATATGCCTTCGGTTCTGGCTAAACCTCGGGAGACCGGACGCGTGCTGGTGTGGCAGTCAGAGGAGGGTCATTATAGCCACATATGCTTCTCCCGATCGTGTGCATCAGCTAGGTTCGTTCAGCTGTCCGCTATGATCGACGTAGGTTCCATGTGGCTAATTGATCAACGTCATGGTCTTCCTCGCATAATTTACAAGCTATATTGGAACACGATGCTGTTTGGGAAAAAACTCGAACGATTTCTCGCCAATATTGATCGCGGCTTACGCAAGTTACACTGGTAACAGTAATTATCGAGCAAAAATTGTTTACAGTAATAGCACCTTCGTATATTTCGCGTCCACAAGGGCCATGTAGATCCTAGTATGTTCAGAAAATTATTTCAGCTGAAAAAGAATCTTAAAAAACTATCCACTGTAAGTGAGTCATCTTTTTCCGCTATTCGCGATTTCTTATCACATTAGGTAACGT
>SJOL01009849.1:3155407-3166206 GCA_004794785.1 Opisthorchis felineus
TGATGATGATGATGACTTTGAAGACGCGGACGATTTCGTCTGCATATTGCGGGTCGGCAATGCTTTCGTCAGCAGCTATTTGAATACCAGGGTTTCGAGGACCTTCCAACGTTCGTTTTCATTACCTAGTCGATCACGAAATTGAATAGGAATAGAGAGAATGTTTCTTTGTCGCTCATCACTTTTAGTACTAGAGCTTTGGAAAGATCTCCATATAATCTCACGCCGGGAAGTCTGAGAATACAAGGAACATATATTCACAAAATTCTGGGGCATCCCTTACTGAGCAAGCGTGTTAAGGGGAACAGGCTGAGCAGTCGAGTCAAATACGCCTTGGAGGTTCAGGGATACCAAATCTGTGAGTCCCTGCACTCATCACGGTATCCTTTTTTTAAAACCATCACCGATTTGCTCCAGTTGCCTGGGACAGTCTCCTTTTCCAAAACGGGTACAAATAGTTCACTGAGGACTTCATTACCATTTTTAAGTAATGCGAGTGAAAGGTGAACCGAACCAGGACCTCGGTGGCGTTCGAGGGAAGATAAAGTCACAAACCAGAGTTTTACTGCTGTTCATGAATCCGATTGAATAGCATCAGGGGACGACGTGAATTGATATTCGAGGCGCTCGGCCAAGCAATAGAGGTGTCCTCTATTATAGCTGATCGCGTCAGTTTGATGCTTGGTGATTTAGCTCACAGGCCGTTTTTGGAACTGGTCGAACGGATACTAGGGCATTGCCAATATTCTTCGCCTGCTGCGTTTCCTTGACCTTTCGGGACCACCAAGCCCCACAGTCGATGCGCACTGTAAGTTTTACTTGGCGTCCGATAGTTCGCCGGGTTGATTTATGGGGCGGGAACAGTGTATGTGAGGTTTGTACTCCCAATGCATGAGAACGCAGTGAGAATTTCGCACAGTCGGATTGTGACGGCCTCTTCTGCTAGCAAGGTTTACACACTGGCAATCTTGGAAGTGACATACAGAACTGTATTTACAAGTGGCTTTTATCAACAGGTGGCCTAGAGAAACGTACTCGCGATTCCAAGTAGTACAGTGAATTAGAGGCGCAGTGGAATGTCAACCAAATTGGCGCAGGAAATCATGATAGCTAGCTGGCTGAGTATAGCCAATAGTCTGTTGTCGAATCGGCTAATGCTGTTGTCCATGTGCTACCATGTTGCTGTTTTTTTTCAGACAAAGACCATTTTTGGTCATTTACACGGCTTACTCTGCTTGGTGCGACGCCTTTATTTCCGTGTGCCATCCACGCCTAGCTGAGAACAAGTGGGCGTTCCACGGTTTCATGAATTTCAACCATTATCAAATTCAACTCAGGTGATCGTACTGTTGCTGGCAAGATATAGTCCCCAAAAAACGAGACCAACCTTCTATTGCTAGCTGTGGTGTGGTGGAAGACACGTTCCAGTAACCTGCGTAAATTGCTAATGGGGCTTGCTAACAATAAGATGTTTAAAAAATGGGGAATGGTTTAGAGGATCAGTCACTCCCAGCGCCACTTTTTGCAGCAACTCATTGGTGTAAAATTTACCCGCTCACCCTCAAGCACACGATTACATTCCGGCTAATCAGATGTGACGTTCACAATATGAGGTTTCGGTCATTGGACAACTAGTAACAGAATATGATACTTTTGCCTCACTGAAAACCATGGCCTAGATCATTGATGCAAAATAGAAAGGCAGATCAGCGTGGAGTGTCTTAACTATGCTAAAAACCAGCAACATGCGAGTTCCAAGTGGTAGCACGCTGAAAGATCTCTGTTTGAAAGGAATCAAGTTTCCACCTTTCCAAGTCAGTGCGAACTTGTGATAAGACAGTGTTGAATGATGTCAGGTTGAGAAGGTCGGTGATTTTGTTGTATGTGGTGGGTTTTCTACAATAATACAAAACGCGTGTATTTACATTTCTTTTCGTCATCGTTGGGTGTGCTGCTAATAGGAGTGTGACATCAGCAGAAGTTACGTTGATCCATAAGCTCGTTGCGATGGGGAAGAGTTGAACAATGACAGACTAAGACGCACAAAACAAGACAACATGAATATCCAGATCGTAAGGGAAACCGCGCCCAGAAAAAGACCACCGTTTTTCGCAAGAGTGTTCTTAATACGGGATAACCGTATTGGCTTATTCGACTATTTTTTCGTCAAGCGACCAGATAGCCTTCCGAAAAGCCAGGGAATACGCCGGACCACATTAAGTTTCTGAGATTTGGTGCATCTGAATTTCCTCACTTGTCATCCATTTCCATTTGCCCACTGTTCGTTGCACGAAACAAATAACCGCGTCCGATGGTCGTCTTACACCAATGTATCTCAGTTACGAACTGACAGGATCGCTTAATATATAGAGGTGAAATACTCCATCGGGCTCTCGTAAGCTGTTTAAAATAACCGGATACATCTGAAAGTTCATGATCCGTGTACGGGAAACGTACCGTATGGTCCCTATAAGCAATCTTTCGTATTAGGTCGGATGCAGCCGATCGAGGTTTTAGTGATTACTCGCTAAAAAACAGGTGGTTTATCAGGATTGTTGTCACTTTGTCCAAGATATGTTCTAGTCGGACTTTTTAACCCAGGTTAACCCATGAGTCCGTTTATCGTCCTACCGTAACCTTGACTATTTTAGGAGGCTGAATTCACCAGTGAAATTCAGCCCATTTAACGTTTAGATCATACAGTTTTGTGCTTAGGGGAGAGGCATTAGCATAATTTCACTTCTTCCGTTTGCAGGAGGCACGACCAAACCGGTTGTCGTCGTGAGACCCAGTTTTTCTAAAGTTCAACGGTATTCAGAGTCCGAAACCCTTGGTTCCACGTTGGCGGCTGACCACCACGGAGACACAAAGGGTATTGGTCATGATGGTGTTGGTTTTCCCCAGTCGTCAAGAACAACATCAGCCTCTGTTTCTGCACTACAGAACACATGGACAGATACGGCAAAGGCCGCTTACCAGTATTATATGCAAGCTCTAAGTCAGATGGACCAGGAACGACAACATCCTTTTGATGACGCGAATTCTTTGTCTAATGTTGGAACAGTTAATTCCAAACAGGGGGCACAACGCAGCGCAACTTCTAGCAACTTCGCAATGCCTGTTCAAGCTCCAAAGTATGCAAGTTCACTTGTGTTTAACAACAGACCAGTCAGTGTTTTTCATCAATGTACTCAGTCTTGGGAATTCAGTGAGTAAAGCTGACTGCGAGGTTTGTAGCAGGGTTTTTGTCCTCACTTCAGATGATTACTTAACTGAGTGACACTTAGTGTCAATTTGTGAGCTTTCGATTACTCAGCGGTTAAGGTGCGAAACTGCTGGCCGGAAGTTCTTTGGTTCGAACCCAGTTCTTTTCGATTGTTTGTGTCTAGACTTCTGTATCCCGGCAGTATGTTAGCCCTCTTGCTTTCTTCGAGTTGCACGGCATCTGCTCCGAAAGGGCGCCGTATCTGAAAGGTTATCATTGTAATCCTTGTTATTGGTGTCATCGTTTTATCCGAAATCACATTTATCTTTGCATGGCTGGACTTCATAGTTGTGGTCTGATTACCAGAACATGTTGACGTCTAACTGTCTTTATTGACAATCTATACTACAGCGAGAAAATCTCCGCAGTCATACAGCAGATTGTCCAGTTGGACGCCGCCCTTACAGCTCTGCTGATTCCACCGGGCATCTGTGCTCGTGCTCTGCCGTGCGTTGAACCACCGCCAGCTCATCCGCAACCTGGTAAACAATGGACCGAGCCGCAACTGCTAATTCTTCGTTGGTGGTCAACTGTGGAGCGCTTACGTGAGCGTTTGTTTACCCTGTTTGAGAGCGTCATTTTATTCGATCTGGATTTCTGCAATACGGCTCACGTGGAACAAGGGATGTGGAAGTCAGTATTTTACACCGCTTTGGAGTTAATGCGATCATGGATAAGCCATCCAGAGAGCACAAAGTGAGTTTCGTTTGCACTTCAACTTTCAACTAACGATAGGCGAATGTCTTTATGCGGCTTTGAGTCCAATTCACCGATTATGTTCCTAATGGGAGACAGTATCGTTAATACTGCCTAGTTCTTCCTGTGTCGTCTTCTATGTCCAGTTCTTCGTAGTCAGTGTGGTTGTTCTATACTTCCGGAGAGCCTTCTCAAGTTAATTTTCATCACTAATTAGTGAAAACATTAGCGTGGTATGAGATTTACTTTGAGACGACTGCCTCCTGCTTAGGGTGAGTCAGTCCCACTTCTCTCACGGATCACCACATCCAATGATCGACAGTCGAAAGCGAGGTTCGTACATCTATCCGCCGTTGTTTTCATCGGCACGCACCGTAAACGCATTAGAGGCCCATGATGGTGTCAGCTTCCATCCAGCTATGTTTTGGTCAGACTGTCGTCTTTACAGCACCATTGAGAGTTTTGTTTGCACGAATATGTTATTTATGTGTGCAGCCATCACAGACAGTAACTCTGAAGTGTCATGAAATCGTCTTTGGACCTCTGTTTTAAACAGCCTGCTTAGACATTCGAAGTATGCTTCCAATTCACCACTTCTCAAGAGGCTTCAGCCCCCGAAACTTACGCTTCGCACAAAGCAGGTGGAGGCTTGGTAGATGCGGACTCTAATTCGGAAACTGATTTCCTGTCGAATCCTTAAGCCATTTGCCAGCCAGTAGTTAGCCGTTTTGCTGCTATTTGCCCGGTTCGCAAATGCCTGTCCGTTTGAAAGTAAAATAAAACCCAGGCACCACTCTCCGGTTTCGAAACTTGGTCGACTCGTGCTGAATATGTCTGGCAGTTGTCAGTACCCGACAGCCGTTTTTGCATAGTTATTGTTCGCGTAAATAATGAAAAAATACACTAGAATGTTCTTTGCTCGCCGAGCCTGCCCCTATGGACCACCATTTCAGTGCACCGATTACTTTGGTTAGAGCGTGTTTCGCGTTCGTCACTGCAAGGCCTACTGTACTTTACGCTGCTCGCATGTGTTGGGCGCAAATAGAGGAAACGAATCGGTTGGCATGACGCCTTAGCGAAGGAGCAAGAAAACCTTGACTACCGTCTCAGGAGCAGTAGGATCATCTGGGTCTTCTGGCACATTTTCCCCCGACACACTTCATCCCACTCCCGTAAGGTATGGCTTCAAATTGACACCTTTTAGTAGGCTACCTGCAACTCCCAACAGGGACCACCCGAAGTCCTTCCGGGGAGCAATTTTACTTAAAATGAAGACCAGGATGCGAAATTCGTGTTGTGGGTTTTCCTGCGTAATGCACCAATAAGCACATGACCAATTGCAGTGCACGACTTTCTTTCCAACTTGGTGAGGTTTATAAACACAGTCTCCGCCTACAAATTCCGGTGGTTCTCCAAAAATGGACCACTACAAAAAAGACTGCTTCCTTGAAAGCACAATGGTAGTTCCCGTCAATCACCGTTAAGTAGATAAGCTGAAGTTTACTTGGGTAGTCTACAGGGATGTGGAAACCTGACAATGTACATACGTGCGAAAATTCGAACTTAACCTAAAAACTCGGCTGCGTAACATGGTTTTCCCATTCGCAAGGGGATCCTTTAGTTTTTATGTCAGGCATTGGTTCTCAAACTTCTTAGGTCATGAACTCTTAGCATTCAGTCTACAGCACCATCAAGAAGCGTATGTTTTATGACGATGTAAATTGCCATACAGGATTTCGGTGACCGCTGGCGTATTATCTAACACCGTCGAATTACTTTTGAAGTCAAGATCCCGGTGTTGCTCAGCAGACGCCTGTGCGCAATGACATTGAGCCAGACTTCGATGTCTCAATCCCTGTGCCTTGGTTTGGGTCAGCCTCTCGACGCCTTGTGGGCCAGACCTTGAATTCAGAGGTTTGGAATGAGGCACCTGAAATAACCCCATTTTCAAGCTCAGCATTCAAGAAACCCCAGCTCCCAGCGCATGACGCGAATTCTAAGGAGAGCCTAGAGGAACCTGGATCGTCTCCCTTCTGAATAAGGAAGGAGACAAACCTGAAAGGCAAACTGCTCTTGCCGCAAAGAAGCACGCGCTACAGGGTAGAGCTCGCGAAGACTCAACTGGCTTGTCAACGAAGGCTACGGGGGGCAGGTTATAGCTATATCTTCTGCTGGGATCGAACAGCCGACGTGAACAGTTGCAGATTACATGAATAAGATAAGCGATAAGATCAAGCGAACTTCACCAACTTGAGAATGATAGCTATCTGTTTTCGGCTGTCGAGCACAAGGCTTGTTACACCTATCCACGTCTACGCCCCCACTTTGTCACTTGAATGAGACAGAGGACAAATTCTACGACAGTGTTGGGTCTGGTCATTTCTGCACCTTCAAGCTACTCTCTCTTCCTGTTGGGCGATTTCAGTGCTTGGCTCGGCAAGGACTGGGAAACCTGGTAAAGGAGACAGGCTCTTGACCGAGCAGTTAAGTATTCAAGCTACCGACCGGTGGTCGCGGAATCGAGACTTCCTGGAATTTCGTGAAGTGCACACTGCTGATGTTTCCGAATAAGGATGAAACAGCTGTACAGTGCTCCTTGGCTTTCCAGCATAGATTAGCTTCACTTACGGGACGAAATCTCCATCAGATACAGGACCCATTAGGGATCGAATCAACGAACGACAACGTTGGAAAGCTCTTGACGATGTCTTCCACCTTCGAACTTTCAGTAACAAACACGTAGTTCAGTGTGAGGCAGATACAACTTGCCACGTAGATCCATCCAATAAGTGGACGCGGACACCAAGTCAACTATGTCATTGTGGAGCAAAAAAGCTCATCGTAATGTTATTGATCACAGAAGTGGGCCATGGACCTGAGTACAGTGCAGATCACTCCTTAGTGGGTGCTAAAGTGCGCATCGTACTCGGAAGACTGTCACGTGGTGGACCAGAAGGGAACTCATTCAAGCTTTACGAAGCCCCAACGCAGAGGCTTGCGGCTGACGAAGTCCCAAACATACCCGAAAGCCAGTGAGACCGGATACTAACACATACCCAAGCAGCTGCTTCTGGTACAGTTGGACTAAAAGAAGAACGAATGCGTGATTGGTTTGGTAACAGTGACTCACCGATATCCATCCACATTCAGGAAGAGAATTTGGCGTGCGCCAAAGCAAGATCTGACAAATGCGAGCCCGAACGCAATTGAGAAGCGCTTTAACCGAGCTTATGAAACCTGCAGAAAAATGAAATGAATGGTGGGCCAAACGAAGTAAAAAGCTGCAGTCGTTCGTGGGTCTTCCTTGTCATGAAGAGTGAAGGAAAGTTATGGACCAAAAATTCAATGCCTTCAGCTGAGGGAAGGCTTGACGATATTCTGGCAGCTTGGAAACACCTGTTTTCAACACTACGCACCCGGCCAGCGGATGATGATTTGAGCTATATAACCCATCCGCACGAATATGCAGAGAAAACCTACTTGGCTGACTCCGCTGTAGCTGCAGAACTGCTGAGGTTCATCACCCTAATGCACTGAGGAACACCAGCGGACTGGACGGCTTGCCTGCGGAATTGTTAAAGCTGATATGGACGGCACTGCAGAAGCACGGGATGCACGCACGAGGCCCCATCAAGGTGTTTTCAATCCTGGAGTATGCTGTGTGGACTAAATACTCATTGCGACGAAAATTAGAACATCGTTTCTCTTCACAGATAGCATATGTTACCAGAATCTGGCGATGAATGTTTCCGGTGGATTCTCTTGTAGAATGGCCTCATAAGGAGGGGATACTGCAGTTCGCATGCACCTTGTAACAACGTACCGTCTTTGGGGGTTGGCCTAATTTAGTATTCTTTCCGATAAACTTGCATTGTAAGAACTCTGGGCTCCACTGATACGCATACAAATAGACCAAACGAAAAGAAGACAGTATACCCCCCCCCCCCCCCCGATTTCAAAGTCTGACGCAGTGGTTTAATTGAGGCATTCACTCAAACTAGTGCAGACCGCAAGGGACCTTTTCCACCTAATTTTGGTCTGAGTGTGGTCCTGTGAAGGTCCGAATGAAGTCGTCACCAACAGCGATACACCAGTGATGCTTGCTGGTGTTTAACTGCGATAAAGCCACGAGGAAGGAATACATTAGTTGAGGTCAGAAAGAGTAGAAAAGGTTCGCTATTTAGGGTAAAAACATATCCTCAGGGAGAACAATCGATAACGAAGCACCTCCACCTTCGGGCTGCGTCGGAATAAACACATCTGAACAACTTGTTGCAGTATGATGCAATAGACAGAGTTGACCTCACTTAACATAGGCCCAACGCACAACTACACCCAAACTTTAGCTAGGCAGCCCAGATATGTTTAGCTGAGATGGGAGTCCATAATGACCATAGGTTAGTCCAAAACAGGAACTCCACCGACGATTTGCATTTCTCTTCGAGTGTGTTTGGCACACCTTAGTTAGTTCTGGTCATCTGTTTACATTCCAGTCTCGTGCGGACTGACCGAAAGGTAGAAGACGAACAAAGTGTTGAAGAACGGGAGCAGATAACGTCTTTGCTACAACACATCTGCCTGTCAGATGTGATAGCCAGCGGAGAGACGCGCTTATCGAACCTGCTGGATCGTATTCAAACAATTCATCGGGTTCGACTTGCTCCTCTGATTGCTGACGGTCGTCCACCTCCAGAAACGCGATCGCGAACCCGTCGACTCGTCTACCTGAGTGCACAAAAACTGATGTTATTTTTGGGTGATCTTGCACGGTACAAAGAATTATTGAATGGAGAGCGCAATTTTGGGAAGGCCAGAAGGTGAGTCATTTCCTTTGATTATGAAATCATTCATTCTATAGTCAGCTCCTGCCGCCTTTGACATTATCCTAGGCTGTATGCTGTTGAATCTGGAGGTGGTACTAGGTCAGGTTACTTCTTATTTACCGTGTGGTGGATGGAGGTGTCTTATAGAGAAAGTATTCCTCAATGGTACTCATCGTTTTTTAAATAAATTGTTCGTTTTCGTTCTTTGGTTCCATTCTCAAGTTTAAACTTTCACTTCAGCTTTGACCGGGGTTTACTTTTGGATGTCACATACTTCGGAGCGCGATTAGTGATTCATCGTCGATGCAAGACGACGTTCGGAACTTCAGAAACCGTTTGCGCCGCGATTGGCCCTTTCAGTCCTGGGGGCAGTGTTTGGCGGAAGTTTCCATTGTTTGTCCCATACTTCTTGAGACTCATAAGATTTCTATTTTGGGGATTTCGTGTGTCTTTGGATCCCACCCAGGCAACAGATCTGCGATGAACTGCGTGCCATAGAACTTAATAAAGCGCCTGGGTCTGATGACCTGGCTCCGGCTGTTTGCGAGGTCGAAGGCCAATCGATTGTGAAAGCAATGTATGTGGCATGTTTTGAAAGTTCCGGCCCGAAGAAAAAGTTCAGCGAGTGTGGATTGAATCAGTTGTTTCTCATACCTTTAGGAAGACTTCATTTCCTTTTTGTAGCTCCTGTCGGGGCATCGACTCGGTTTCATTCGCAATCAAGATGCTGGCGTCCATTCCCCCTCACCGTTTGTCCGTCAAACAAACTCCAGGAGCACACAGGTTTCCACGCTGGCCTTAGGTGTACCGATCGAATCTTCATCCTTTGCTAGTGGTTAGAACATTGTCACTCATACTGTAGATCAACAATCACTGAGTTCCCAAGTATCAGGGTAGCATCTGACTCTGTGTTTCTGAAGATTGTATGGAGTACTTAGTCCAAAAGTTCTGTTTGCGAAATATGTGCAAAGATTGAATGAACTTTGTCACCAAACGCCATGGAGTATCAGGACCGACAATATGCTTTCTCATTTCTTTTTTCCTTATGCATTAAAGTGCCATAAGGCCATTCTATCGTTCCATTGCTTCTTAGCTACCCCACAATATATTGATAGGTCAGTCTGATAGGGGTTTCAAACTTATCGGAAAGGTTATTTACTCGAAAATCGTTGATGACATCCTTTTAACAGACAGTTCTAACTACTGATTGATTAGACGCTCGAGGTGGAATGGCATGCGTTTCGCCTCCTGAAACTCTAGGGTACCAATACAAGTAGGAACCTGAACGTGATCGCAACGTAACAGGTGACAGGTTATGGGTAGTCGGCAGGTGAATCCACCTGGGAATTTCTTTAATCGGTGTCGGTGTCGGGGAAGAGATATCTTTCCACCTCGCCAGTATAAGATTGGTGTTCGCCGATCTGAAACACTTGTGGAGGCGACCTGATATTTGCCCTCCTCTGAGAGGATGAGTTTACTGGTATGAAACCCAATCTATCCGTGTGGATGATCTTCGCCGGCCGAGTGTGTCTGCGTAAAATCACCAGTGTCTAGTTCCTACATTACGGCAGCAGCGGTAGGTTGCTAGACCCTGATAGGCTCCATCATGGATGGAAAAGTTTTCGTTACATCGGTTGAGGTTTATCGGGCATATCCTACACATGCCATCACAGCGCTTATTCTACCGCGCCTTTTTCGAGCGTGCTGAGTGTGTGTGAAGAAGAAACGAGGGGGCAGAAAATCCATTGGCGGATTGCGATGAAAAAACGCATTGTCTTCTGTCGAACGCACCAGGCTATTTGGTCCCATGTATTCTAAGTGCTGGTGCTTGGGTGCAAATGTACATATTTCTTGACATCGATGTCAGTAGTGGGAAGGTTCACGATTATGCATTTGCAGGTATATGCTTCTAGAATAATCGACGACAAGTGAACGAAATGCCTTTCAGATAAAACACGAACAAAATTTGCTCAGTTTCTGTTTTCTCATTTACTGCGCTTTTTTCTTCTGGTTAC
>SJOL01009849.1:3166256-3200702 GCA_004794785.1 Opisthorchis felineus
ATATATATATATATATATATATACCAAGGTTTGCGTGGTGGGCGGGCATTCGGGACGATCTGTTGAACTATCTAGTTAGGCCGTAGACCAGTAGTTGCATTAATAAAGTTAGTAAAGTAGTAAGCTTGCATTAAGTCCCTTCCCCGTCCACCTTTATTCTTTTCTTCACAATAAGGCTTTCAAATAAATCATGGTTGTACGGCAGCGAAGCATCGGTGTTGAACACTGATGTCATGCTGTCGATGATGATGATGATGATAATACAGGTAGTATCATTTCGTAGGGAAGGTGTTATTAGATATCTGAACAGACTTAACTTCGTCTAGAACTGGGCAATCTTACTTGAGCAATTAAATGGTACGTCTGTGATGGTTTAGAGTACGCTGATGACCGGCGAGACTGATTCTGTACAGTTATATATGCCCCCCCCACATATCTAAATGGCTATGGCCTTGCTCGACACTGTACTGCCGCTTCGAATTCAGCGGCTGTGCTCGGGCATTGAGGTGCACTTAAAGCATGCGTAGACGTCAGTTTGCCAGGTCACTCTGTCAGTGTCAGCTTTTCCAAAATCTGAAACCAAGATTACAGTTTCTCAGACTTATCTGGAAGCGGCGTTTCGCTCATCCTTTAGTTTTGGCTTCATTCTTCATTTAACCATAAATGGGTTGCTTCGGCGTGTAGTTGTCAGTCGTTTGTTTCACATGACCTACCCGGCGTTGTGTATCACGTTGCATTCGATTCCGTTGATTTTGACCCTTTTGGTAACTTCAGTGTCCTGGATTTGATCTGCCCATTGAATTTGAAGTGTAGTTCACAGGCACTCTAAGTGAAATTTGTCGAGCATCCTAATGTGCAGTCGGTGTGTCTTTCCTTTTTCGCTGCTATACAGTAGTGAAAACAGTGCGGCACTGCGTGCACTGATTTTTATGTCCACGCGCACTTCGCTCCAAACGCATGTATGTAGTTCGCCGAATGCGGCTCTTGTTTTGACAACCCGTGCGGTTAGTTTGCTATCAATTGTCAGGTCTGCGGTAGGATGTTGCCGAGGTATCAGGCATCTTCACAAAACCCCATTGGTAGCCTTTAATTTGGATACAGAGTATTTGTTATTGTAGGCCCCAGGCGGGTTGACAGCGGTCAGTCATTTTGGAAACACTTCTATTCAGGCCAGGACGAATTGCTGCCGAAACAATTCCGAGTGTTCAAATAAAGTACAATCATTCAGAAAGAGCAGCGTATTATCCTTGACCTGCGGAGCTCCCTTTCGTTCATGAAGCGTTTCAAGCTGAAGAGTTGACTCTCTGGACTGGACTGTACGCCCTCTTCGGAATTACGAAACGCTTTTGCATAAATTGTAGCCAGATACAGGTTGGACAAAGTGGGAGCCAGAATGCAACCTTGTTTCAATCAAGTGGTAATGTCGAACTCGACGGAGGTGTTACCTACTCGAGCCCTCATGTAGGAGTGAAGGGATTTGAGAATGCTGACGGTTTTCTTCAGGACAACTGGGCTTTTGGAGAATGATCCACAGCGCTTCCCTGTTCACTCTCCACTAACTCTACTACTAATAACTTCCAACACCCATAGTTTGATAGGACTAACGACATTCATCTCCCCCGTCTTTCTCCATGTATGTACCCAGAGCTATCCGACACTATAACTCGCATAGGTTTATGCTTCATTCTTAGTACATGGTAGTCCAAGTAATCGTTTATGATATGAAGTCCACAACAAACATCCGTTGCTTCTAATTTGAATTTACTGGTAGTGAAAACGTCAGATTTTTCAGAAGAATTTAATTCCCCAAATTCTCCTTGCACGTTACGTTCTTATTTCATGAGGGTTAGTTGAATCAGGGAATAAGTTCACTGTCTGGCAGTTATTTTTAGGCAACTTTATTAGCCTAAACCAAAACTTCCTGGCGTTCTTTGAATGGACTACTCGTGTCACCCATTTGTCCCACTTTACTACGTAGACATTATCTCCCGTCGATATCTTTCCCGGAGCTATTCTTGTTCGTCATTCGTATTTCTTCATTGCGCTTATCCTAAACAAAGGACGCGTGAAGTTTAAAATTCTAACTTTTATGTACAGTAGTGCACCACGGGGCATCTCTATAGGGTGACTGAGTGGAAGAGCAATAAGCAAGAATCACATTCTATGCTTTCTTCTCGTAGTTAACAAAAGTTCACTTTTCTCGGCTGTTTCCAATAGGTTTTATTAGATCCCAATGGAGGGGGAATCCTTCAGAATTTGATAGTCCTGCACATGTGAATGTGTTTTCATATTCTAGTACAACATGACTATCGGCAATAAACTACAACAAATTGCCACACAGTGATCCTAGCTCCAATCTCTTGTCCACGGATGCTAAATGGTTTGGAATTGTAACACTGTCCTTTCAAAGTGTTGGTCCGAAGCATGGAAGTGGCTTATGAAAGTAGATTGAATATGAGCATATTTTGAATTCGTACAATGAGTTGAAGGGATGTGAAATTGCTACTGGATACGTTACGGTTCCGTGTCTACTTTCTGATGTATCTCGATTTAGGGTCCCTATCCGGAGAAGCCACAATTGTCAGCGTCTCTCAGTTTGCTGGTTATGACCAATTCTTCGCCACCAACTCTTAAGTTTACTTCTCCTGTATGCTTTCGACCCTTACCTTGTTTTCAGATCTGAACCAAAACCACTGATAAAGTAAAAAGACACTGTCGGTCCTTTGCTGTGAGTTAGTCGCCTGTGAATTAAGTTGATATAATGTACTGTAACATAATCCGATGGGATTACCAGATGTTGGTAGCCAGTTTTCAGGTGGGCACAGTTCTCGTAAACACGCACGGTTAGATCAAGAGCGTATTGTATGGAAGACGATCCTCTGATATTCGAAACAGGTCACGAGCTTTTGTGGTGATTTTCTTCTTTTATTGTCTGAAGCTTTACTAACAAGAATTACGTAAAAAAGTCGCTACTCACCAACGGGACGTTTTTCTAATTATCATGAATCTTCTCAAAACTATGAGAGTGAAGCTTCAGAAAAGTTCGCTATCCCTCTTATTCATTCCGTTTTTTTCAGTTGGTACCAGAGAGCACAGTTGCTGATTCCGAAAAACGGTCGATCTTACAACCAACTGGCTGTGCTGGCCGTATATACTGTGAGTTATGATTGGATTATTTACATATACGTGACTATTCTGCTACTTTAACTTAATAAGGTCAAGGTGACGTGAAACTCGCTGTGCATACTCAGGACAAATTATTTCACTGGACATGTGCTTGTGAATAGCCTGAAGTGAGTTTGACATTCGAACGCCTAGTTCTCCGTAATATGAAGTACCGCTGTTGAACAATCATCTTACAAGGTATTCCTGTTTTCACTGACGTGAACAACGATAAGCCAGACTTAGCCAATCGCACTATTGTTGTTGTTAGCGCTGTAATTGGGAAGCCTGGATTTCACGACTCCATGGGTTCCCTAGTGAGAAGAGAGGAGATCAGAACCACATGAATATCTGCTTTTCAGTTCCATTTAAACCATCTTTCTTTTCCAGCTTCGGTCGATTCACTTCGCCTTTCAGTCACTCAAGAGTTGTGTTTCGATGCATCGCTCTTAGTGCATTTACTTTCTCCCTTTGCCAGTCTCGACACTTGGACGCAATGTACTATTATATGCGAACTCTTGCGGCTAGCAACCCGTTTGCAACAGCTTCTCAGAGTTTGTCTGCTCTGTTTAACGAAATCCGACCACGTGCAGAGAACCTGATACGGCAGGTAAGCAATCTCCAGCTGTAACCGGTTGTTTTTCTAGTGACTTCATAATACTCTATTTTCGAATACCTCTACTTTGACTTGATTCCACTCAAGCGTGGGGTGGTCTGATGAATGTCCTGAACAGAGGCCACTGATAGGTGGTGATCTACTCGGAAAACCTGAAGACCATAGTTACCTCAAAGTCGTTTTAGTACGTACTCCGTTTCCGTCACTTGTTCACTGCAGAGCCCTTCAATGGTATTTTCGTACCCACTCATTATCGCTTGAACGCGTATCCTCGCGCTAGCATTTTCCTGCGCAGAGACTACCAGAACGGAATAAGGTTACAAAATTCCACTCAGGACACTTCAAATCTACTCGTCACCAATCTCCCTGTACTCGTATAAAACTCATGAATGCTTGAGGTAAAGCTCAGGAGTACTGGTTACAAAAGTCAGGTCAAATCATTCTTGTATCTTTTTCATGTATCCTGCCTTTCAACCATGAGGGACCGTAAGGGCCGAAACACTGTCAGGTCGCCCAAGTCCAGACAGGAGAAATCAGAATTCCAGGCTAAAATTGTACCATGGAACTCGAGATCGATAGCTCGCACGCCAACCACTGGGTTGTCTGGAGCTCATCTTACAGCACGCACATTCACATAACATACCATCACCTATTCAATTCACCCATTCACTTGACGAACAAAGCTCCGCGAAGATCGTGCGTCTCCTGACAACTTCTCAAAGGAGCTGAGTCGTGAAACCGCTCTAAAAATGGTATTGATTCTCATTCTTTTCCGAAAGTCTTCAGCCGAACACAGGCGAAACAAGTGTATGTCATCCTTGAAAGGTAGCCGCGCCAGTGAGACTCATGCCATCTTGATAAGGGGGGAGGGGGTCGAAAGCTGATTCCTATGCGACGATACGGCGCAAATAGCCCCGTCCAAATTGAAGAAATATGAACTCCCATGCCTGTCCGCCATGTGTGCAAAATTATATAATTAGGATAACTTTAAAGCATAAGATCCCATTGATCAATTTCATCAGAGCTGTCAGAAGACAATTTGTGAGTTGTTAACATCCCGAATTACTTTCATCAGTCGCAGACGTACAACGTTCAACATTTGTAAGTAACGGATCTAGTAACAATGAGTTGATTACATCTAATGACACGTTGCTCTGAGGTGCGGGGTAGTTCGGGTTCGGTTCCAGAGCAGTCGAACAGCTTAAATTAACAGCAATTTGGATCACTGTATTCCTATTAACATTGCTTCACAGAAAGCCGGCAAGGTCTGCTAGGTGGCTTGTCTAAGAAATATTTTGCAATCGATGACCAGCGGTTTGATCTGGCTGCTAGTGGTGTTGGCTCGTTGCATCGCGGCTAATTTGGAATATGTTCCGAGGTTCTTTGAATAGAACGTCGACCCGTTATTCCGCAAGTGTGCTCATAAATGACATGTGAGCAGAATGTTCATACAAACTCTGTTTTTTTTAAAACAATCCCTCCGGTTGTCGAGATCAGGCCCAACTGAGCTGCTTCATAAGTTTGGTTCAAATCGGAGTGGAGTCCTGATGTTAGTTGACACCTAGTCAACCCAAAATTGTAGACATCAATATCTCTTGTTTTCCTAGCTTTAGAGGATATTTTAGATGCACGGCTTGGTTTACTATGCCAAGTAATGAACTATTCTGGGTAGCCGGTTTCAGCAAATCTACATGTGGTAGTTAGTCGGTTGTCTGCCTCTGTGAAACGGTTCTGACTAGTTATCGCTAACTCATAATTCAGTCGCGGAATCCTTAAAGGCGCAACTTGGTTTGTTGGGATGAGCAGTCTTCTTTTTTACCCGACTTTGTTCGCAGGGTGGACTTTTCGCTAGACCACAAAAATTTACAACACTTGCAGAATACCGGGTGTTTTGGGATCTGTACGAACCTTCGGTTTTAGCCCCGAGCTATCAGTTCGCCATGCAGTTATCAGAGTTTAAGAGTTCATTTCTTACTCCATTTTTCCGTCTTTCAGTAGACAATTTTGTTCTCCTATTCTCCATGCTCATTAGCACTTTGTCTTGGGTTATCGTGCTTGTGACTTTTGGGTTCTATCTTGTTTCGTGTACCTATGGTGCCGGTCTAACACCAGTTTAGTTAATGTTGTCACCCGCTTCCTTTTTGCTGGTTTCTACAAATATCTCTTCGTCTAGCTGATTGTTCTCACAACGGGCAACTTTGACACCACTCCTTTTTCATTTTGTCTCACTTTTTTTTAAATAGTTGCGTAAACCCAAAAACGAGCCAAACGCACCACACCATGGTCCATTTGGTAACCCTAACAACCGCTTCCAACGCGCCGAAATTTGGGTTCATCCAATTGACGGTCAGACTACGGTACTTCAGGGTGCCAGAAGATTAGTCTACTTACCTCCACCAACAAATGCGAGTACACAGAAAGTTTCTACAAAACTTGGCGAGATGGATCTTGACACCAATTGTGACAATGAAGACGACGATGATGAGGATGCCCAAGCTGAATTGGAGGAATATGCCAATATGTCTTTAATTGAGGTAAATTACCTGTTACCGGTGCCGATTGATTACAAGGACGGTTATTGTGTTTGGTAGCCCATTTTTGGTGTGGCGTCCCGCTCGTAAACTCCATTAGGTTTTGGTCAATCATTCCGTTCAACTATCACAACTCCTCGAGGTCGATATCATTTGCCTGGCAATCACATGACGAATTGTCACACTATTTTTTTTATCGCCGTGATTGCCTTCGTTGCCACTCTGTAGGCTTCGACGGCTTGGACCTTCACAACACACTACTGAGCTTGAGCGATGTTTTTCTTGTAATGAATCAAGCAGGATGCTCATGGAATTGAGCAAGGTTGGAGATAACGTCTTCCATATCTCTTCTGCCGTCTCAGACATAAGACGACTAGAATTGAGCATAACTGGTTAAAATTAGTCATCGGGTTTTTTTAAGCCGATAAAATTGCGTCACTTGAAGCTGATAATTATTGTCCGGCCACCTGAGACTTGACGTGTCTACGAAATGTTTGTGTGCACGAAGTTTAGGGATAAAAATTCGGCAACTAAGTGCTTCTGAGTTATAAAGTTCAGTTCCTTTAAAACTTGGCATCTTGGCTTGTATATCGTACACTGACAAAACACCGTTTAAAATGTTGACCGTGTTTCCAGTGTTGAGAGTTTGGGATAAAACGGTACCGTCCATGTTGGACCATTGTCTCTTCTGCCACGCGGGCAGTATGTGCTCGACGCACGCTTTGGGAATCGCCTCTATCAACTGATATGGTTGTCTCCGTAGAAGCAGACAAGCTCATAAACACACACTGGAGTGATCTGACGAGGAAGTTTGTTTTTTGGCTCTTGTCCGAGGATGGGATGACCGGTGAAAACCGTAATTAGACTTGCAGCATGAAATATTTCGGCAGATGTCGTTTGTAGACTCCTTGTCATCAGTTCACTAATCACACCGACTTTGAAAGGAAGACGGAGGTAGAGTAGCTCGAGTTTTTCCTCCTGTACAGCTTGCTTTGTAGGTCTCGGTTTGAGTTGTATCGCCAGAGATCATTCTGAGAGGCCATTTCCCCGAAACACTTGAGAAGGTCCAAGAGCTCAGTCAGTGTGTTCGCTGGACAAGTTTTTACTGTTCCATATTACGGGGAATAAACAAGATTCTTTTTGACTTTAGGGAGAATGAGGCTGCAAAGGTATCTACCGACCTGCCCATGTCGGCCTGCGATACACATGATGTGTTGGCCCATGTGGGTTCTTGTCAGCAGCACCTTAAGAATGGTCAGCTAATCTTCCTGTTCAAATTCACTTGTGAAGGATAGACCCCATAAAATCATCCACAACAGAGGCATAGTTTGGAACAATCGACACAGTAGTCGAGAGATTCCGTTGTATTGGTTAGTGCGGAATTTTCAAGTTTGGCTGTGAATAAGTCCGCAAGCCCTGGGTCTCGTGGGGAGTTCCCAATTGCACAATCCATTTGTCCATAGAATCATCCATTGAACAGGAAGTGGACGTTCATCGTACAACGTAAAATCGGTTTCTTCGATTTCATTGTAGGTAATACTGTGGGTGTTTCAACTATCACATGTGTTGTGAAATCTTCAAAAGGAGGACGTTCTCAACAAGTGCGGCAATGAGGCAAGAACAGTTCCTTGCCCCACTAGCCATACCTTTCATCTTTGCGTTTCTCTTAGGATTTGATAATACTTCTAAGACTAGTCACTATCTCAGGCTTTTTTCACTTTCTACCTGTTTCAGCTCAGTAGGCAGTTTGGATTGACGTTCATTCATGCACATGGAAAACTATACACAAAAATAGGGTAAGTTCACATTCGATTGGCTGTTTTTTGTGGAACATTGATTCGATTCTAATTTCCACCGTTTCTTCCTGTATCTACTGCTACGTCTGGATGATGAGACGTCTGATTTTTATGTGCTTGACTTTTCGCTGCACACTCGTATCTCTCTTTTCATCACATTCATCCCTGCCGTTCAGCTTCCATCTCTTGGCATATTGGCTAACTGTTTAACCTAGTGGTATTTACCCATTTTACCTTTTTCAGTTTAAGATGTTCTGTCTTTTTTTAAAAGCGAGGCTTTGACAAAGTTCCTGTGATGATCTGACAGTGTCTTGATTGAAATCTAAACATCCGTAGGATTTCCTGAGAGATGTACAGCTCTTCAGGTTCCTGCCCGACATCCCATCGGACCCCTTAGCTTGATACCAGGTCTTCTGAAGAGCCAGTTTATGAAAAATGTCTGGACCTTCAAACCTCTGGGTGTTTGGACAGTCCGGCTCCTTGTCCTGGTGCCATCATTCTGGTTGACTCACAATAGGGGGAGCACTGAACTCGAGTTTCGCTCTCATCATAGCCCGGTAGCAGCGCCGGGATTCGAACTGGTGACCTCTCTTGTGAGAGGCGAGCATGGTGCCACTTGTCCACCAACGCATTTAACCTAAAATGTTCGGACCAATAAGTGTCCTTGTTATCTCGACCGACTTGCACATGTCAGACTTTGCAGTCAGGTCATGTATGTCTTTGACTGGGCCGGTATTTTAATTCCGGAAGCCAGCTGTGAGGTGATTTACACTACGTATTGCGGGTATTGTTTCCGAGTCTGGTACTTTAAACAGTACTCACTGATTGTAATGTATCACTTTTCCAATTTGTGTATACTAGTTGCCTTCAGTAATTTTCACATTTGTACTTTCCAGCACATCCGAAACCGTTTTCAAATCACTAGACCATCCGACTTTGCTTTTTTCATGTGCTCATTCGTCGTGTGGATGAATAAATCGTTTTCATTTTCACGAAATACGAAGAAGTTTTACACGTGCAGTGGAATTTTTCTCTGGGTGTAACTAAGTGAGAACCGATAGATTTAGTCTTGTTTGCAGATAATGTTCAACGTGATATGGAGGCGTATAATGGCTGCCTCACATTGAGTACCATGTCACGTTGAAAACCATGTGCATATGGGACTGTAGCCAACCAGCTAGTGGATTGATTGCTTAATATTCGGTGTCCAGGTGTGCCTGATGAGCTCCAATCAGGATAAAATTCCAATTTTTTACACATCGCTACTGAGACCCCCAACGAGTAGGAAATGTCTTAGTAATTCAGGAATCTTTTCTGATTGAGGAACTCCTTGGAATTCTGCAGTGAGCGCATCTCATCATTATAACGTCGCTAACCCTAGAGTTATCACATCCTTTTTCCACTACTTTCTTGCATCTCGCATAGCATGGAAACCTTTCCCGAAGTAGCATCCCTCGCCTTGCAAGCTTTCTCTGGTCTTCTAGCACAAAAGCCATGCCCTCTGTCTGCCGAACGTCTGTGTCAATTATGCATCGTGAATATGTACAACGTGGACCGTGCCGTCTCGCTCACCAACGCAAGCAATCTGTCAACAATAAAGCGCACTGAATCCGACAGCAAAACCCCGAAAATACAACCCATTTCTCATCTTGCTGGGGTGGAAACCTTGCGGTCTGTCCATCATGACCATGCTGCTCGATTCGCACTTGATTTTTTCAGTCTGCTCTGCAGGCGAACTGCTCAGTTGCTTCAAGAAGTAAGATGTCATATTTTATCTGTGATGTTTGCATGCCACAGTTTAAATACCTATTGCTATGATTAAGCGCTACGGCACTAAAAAAAACCTTGATCACCGCTTTGTTTTCTCATGAAGGCGTCAACCTGCCATAAGGAACTTCTTGTTGCTGGGTTTCATTATTTGCCAGTAAGGTTTTGATTGACAACAGCCTTGCAGTGATTTTCTGGTTCCCCTTCCAGGGCCAGTCAACAATGTCCTCAAAAGCGTCTTTACATAGCCTTGCTAAGGATGGGCAGCGCTATATCCTATATCGATGAAGGTTGAAGAAGCTGTTGATAAACCACTCGCAGCCCGAAGCTGAAGGGTCAGAACAGTTTTAAACAGTCCGTAGTTCATGTACACCAGGTGGACGCTACTGATCATTTTCGGAGGCAAATAACTTAAATGATCGGCTTTTGCTCTGTGGAAACCATAAAACTTGGTACGGCCTACTCAAATACTGCTTTGTTCCTACACTTTGCATGGCCTAATTTTGTTCCATTAAGGTAATTTAATCCCTCTGGTTTGGGGCTCCCTTTGCTACTTCGTTCTATGCCTACTTACTGAGGACACGGTGCTATCGTTTAGTCTCTAAGGCATCATCCTATGAAGAGACAACGCAGTAGGTTACCCTTTTGTCCAGCATAATATCGTTACCCAAACCAAGTAGTCTTCTGAATTTCGTCATGCTGAGGGCGAGATGGCGCAGTGGTTAGCGCGAATTTACTGACCGGAAGGTCTGGTTCGAACCCGACCTCCGCCTCTCGACTTCCCCTGTCTAGGCTTGGGTAACCTGGCACTATCCCAGCCCTTGTGCTTCCTTTGAGCGGCATGGCAGCCAGGCACCGAAAGGATGTTACAGCTGAACGATTAATTTTTTAAATTAATTTTATTCATCATGCCGAAACCCGCATTTGTGATTCTACTGCATGGACGAACTTTCTGGACTGATAAAAGATCGTAACTTCGGCTGCAATTTTAATTCACAGTAATTGTTATCCTTTTAGTCGTGCGCGATTACTGATACCCAATTCTGTCATCATAATAGTTCTACCAGCGATTCTCAGTCGGATTGCGTCCCTTCCACTGGGACAGGACATAGGATTTATTTCTTAGCCCACTGGTTACCCTGTTCCGTCAGCACCCTTTAGCTTCCTATTGCAGACGTTCGCTATTTACGCGCCAGCACCAACAAGTGTTAATGCTGTGTTCGCCTGACCCTAACGGCCTTCTCATATGCTACTCGGCAAACCGTTCATGAAACAGGATATCACCAAACTATTGGCTTTACCTATCGTCTTCCTCTCGTAGTATTACAGTGGAGCTTCTCAAGTCGTTGATCCATTGCTTACTGTTTTCGTTCTTTCCTCCCTGAATCTATCCTGTCCTCTCAAATTGTCATGTTTACACCTATTATGCCTTCATAATTCCGTGCTTTAAGTTTTCTGACCTACGGACGGGGAAGACGTATGCTACATTCAAAATGTAATCTCTTGGGATACTGCTGTTTGAAATACCTTCGCACCAGTGGTGACGAACTAACCGGGCTTTCTCACTATGCACTCAATAAGTTCCGCTTTTCCAATTCCAGTCCATCTCTCCTAGGGGTGTGCTGCCATGTCCAGAAGGCCAACGAGTAACAATCCGAAGAAGAACTGCGAGTCCTGGTGATACGAGCACTCGCGTAAGGAGCTAGTCTGGGGTTAAAGTCTTACGGTTCATTGGTACAGGATTATGAGAACAGCAAGGTTAAGGCGCTAGAAGTGTAAGGAGTGGCAATTTTCAGTTGTTATTCCGATTTTTATAAAGGCACTTGAACTGAATGTACGAACGATCGGGTTATCATTTTGGTTACGATCATTTCTAAGCTGCTAACAATTATCCTGCTGCACACACTCACAAACACTCGTGAGAAGCAATCCCCTAAAAAGTAAGCTGGAACCCTTCCATATTGCTGGTGAATCGGCCATATCTCTACACTCCGTCACACCTCTTGAAGACCGATAACAGTCGTTTCAAGCTTAAAGACAACATTCAGTTCAGTCGATCCTGCTGCATTGTGACGATGCCTTTCCCTTAAAGGTGCACCACGTATCTTCGTCATGCTTCCTACATTCCAGCATCCCCTGAATGCGTGCAGGGGATGTCATCACAAAATGTACTCGCCATTATTGACCACATCACCTTTCTTTTCAACTCTGTAATGGAGGCAACCTTTGCAATTTGAGTTTCCTCTGGCGTTGGACTTCTAGGGAAGACTTCAATTGTTTCGAGCGGATAGAATGGCGCCACCTTGATCAGATACTACATAGATACAGAATATTCTTTCTACGCCTTCCTGAATGTGTGACATGCTCAACATACAATATGTTATCCCAAGACTTGGTTGATACAATATGTGGGCTCCTCGAAGTGTTCAGTGAGTTCACTTATCTGCACAGTTGTATTTTTGCCAAGTGAGTACCATGTTTGCCGACACCTAGTCCGACTGGAAGTAGACGCAACGCGAACAAAGCGACCCCCTCTCTCCATTGCTAGGCTCCCTCACTCACACAGCGTAGTCCCGTAGCTAGTAGTTGCGCAGTAGTTTCCACTCGCTTATTCTTATCGTTAAGCTTGTTGTTAGATACTGATATTATTTTCGGTTCCTTTTGTGTTTTGCTGTCTTACTTTATGCACTTCAGTTACTCTCGTCCCTCTTCGTGGGCAATCAACGCCCAAGTGCTTTGGTAATTCGCAGCAACGTATTATTACACACGATCCGTGGTTGACAAACAAATTAATTGTATTGCGTATTTGACAAACGTTTCCTCCTCATTATATCTTTCATATCCTCATCTCTCCGCCAGCCTGTTCCTCAGGATGCCCCTGCTTGGTGGTTACCTCCCGACGCACGACTACTGCTGTCTGCGCTTCGGCTGTGGTCTGAGTGGATGATCCTGCATCCCGAACACTGGCTTCCCCCACCAAATCACCGAGATCCCACCCTGCGACCATGTCTTAATGACTGGCAGTTAATAGCCAGTCTCTGTACACAGGCTGCTAATTGGATGAATCGAAACCCGCTCCGTCCGCGCTACGAAGAACTCACTCCCACCACTTCGATGGTGCTTCAATCTAAAGATAGAGTTGAAGGTCAGGATCTAGAAGAAGATACTTCAGCTGAAGCGCATGCTTACCTCGGTGGGAATTTCGAGAATGCATTTCTTTTCGAAGAGGCTGTCTGTGCGGGATTTAAACCGATGTTAGACTTGGTTCCAAAAGTGAGTTCTCACTCCTAAGACCTCGTTACAAGTTTCCAAATTCCTCCATAATCCGAAATTGGTTGCTGTCATGTCAGCTTTCTGGTTGCATACATATTATTTCCTGACCTGGTTGCCACATCAAGCACATCTGTCCTGACTGGATGTTTTTATCTCACCCTCTTGCGCATCCAACGCAGATGTATACTTATTCCGGCCATTGGACAGCGGAGACCGTAGCGGACTTTGTCCGAGTTGAAAAGATCGTCTTGTTTGGTGACTTCCTCTGTGGTATTGATTCCCCCGTGTTGAGCTACGATGTAGACCGCGGTGCCTACGAAGCTGTCATAGAGCGCGAGATGTCAGAACGTAAAGAGGACAAGCAAACTGATCCGAGTATTTCTGACGAGCGGCGGGTTTCCGAGAGTGAATCAGTTGGCTTTGTAAGTTCGGAACGTCGTAGTTGATGTTTTGAGTATGATTTATTTACTTTGATATGAACTTACTAAGATTTCTGTTTTGGTCTCTGACTGTCGAAGTTTCTCAACTCTTACGATGCGTCTTGTTCCCGGACATTGCGTTCATCGTGGAGTCCTTATCAGTGTGACATTACAATCAACAGCATCAATATTGTTATAAAATGTGTTTTCCAGCTGGTTACTACCGTGCTCCTTACCTGAGGAGGCAAATTTTCCGGCCGTGTAACTGTTTTACTCCCCTTGCACTGTCCGCACAGGCCGATTATTTGTAAGCTGCACCGTAGTGCTTTTTTGTGATAAGTCACCATTGACATTATGTCACATACACCGGCCTTCAGCAGATGACCGTTGAAGAGGCCGTTTTTATCCTATTTTTTTTCTGATTGCTTTGGCCTTTCGCTCAGTTCTGATAGGACTCGTTCTTTTACCTCTCTTACTCCTCGGTAATTATCTTCTGAGTTATCTTCAGTCAACTGCAAGAATTGTTTTAAATGGAAGGTGCCCATATAGGGCAATTTACTGCCAGAGCTGCGCGGATGGCAACTCGGTAATGCTTCCAGTGATGAGTCGCTTAGGCCGCATAAAGGCCAACTTGCTCCATGTAACCCTTGACCGCAGCGACCCATGTGTTCATGTGGCCAAGGCAGCAACACCCTTCACAGGGTGAAATGACTAGGGCTTGTTTGACAACCTCAGCGTCACCCAAGCATGAAAAACTCGTAGACGTCATCGTTGAAGAAGAGATAGACTTGCTGGGCCTTCACACCCTTTCCGGATTTCGTCGCCTCATGTAGTGAACTTTCAGCGTTTCTATGAAGGTCCCAGCAATAAAAAACCTTCAGGTCGCTTTGTAAGCATTAATTAGGATTAGGCGGGCAGCCGCGTTTAAGACCCGGAGTTTCGTGCGTAGATCAGTCGCAGTCCTCAATATTAGGTTGGACTGCTGCATAAAGGGTCTCTAGCCCTGGTAAACTTCTTCGGCATGTCGAACAAGTAAGATAGCGAAAACCGGGTATCTAAATGAAGCAATTTCTTCCATTTTGTTATCTCCTATGATGATTCGTTGCGCAGCCCAAACGACAGTGCTTACTGAACTGGCTGTCTGGTACGCTTTGGAGTTCTTCCACCTTGTCACCGAATAGGACCATATCAACTTATTCTAGGTCCGTTGTGTGGTCTCGGGATCTCAGTCGAACGCCACAGCATCCCTCCAACTCCCGCTCAAACTGCCAAACCTGCCAGTCCTGTTTGCTTGAAACTTGGCGTTCTATATCATATAGTGTTGAGATGTGGTTTGCGTAGAGTTTTTGGCCTGAGTTTACGTATTTTTAAGCAGTCGCTTGAGTTATTCCACAGAGTGTTCCATCCTCTTATCGTGAACACTGGTAAAGTAGCGTTAGTCTCACGTTCCAGTGGTGAGGCTGGAATTTCCTTAGGTCGTTCGTGTGGGACGAAAATACTATTTGGAATTTCCTGCATTAGAAGCACATTCCTTGCTTGATGTCATGCCCGGTTCCTTCTGCCGGACCATGTGGCTTGTCGCAACAGCCCTTGACAGTCAATGAGGTGCTTCTTTTGATGTTTTTCAATAAGGACATAGTGTCGTCACCTATCCAGTTTTAGTGGCACCATCGCACACGTCCTAACTGATCTTGAGCGGTTTGTTGTTTTAAGGTTTTGAACGCTATCCTCTGATCGCTTACCCAGCCAGTCGATTGCTGGACTAGTTAGGGCTTGTGGCGTTGTTATGACATTTTTTGGTAATTTTCATGCTATAGTTAAAAAGCAAAAGAGAAGCACCTGCAACACTGACTCCGGTTTCTGGCCATTTTTCTCAGTGCAGTTTGCCAACACCAGTCAGTCCTGTGGAAGATGAACCGCACCAATAGAAAATGAGATTCATGTGGGATTCTTGATAAACCCACACATTAGGTCATCGCTTTTTCATCAGACTAGAACCACCGTGTGCGAATAAAGCACAGTGAGAGTCGTTAGGGAGGCATTCGGAGAGCCATTTGATCTGGTGTTGTGAAGCGATGTGTTTCAATCATGGGCTGACAGTAGCCAACACCCGGTGATGGACTTCATGATTACTAACGTGTTGCCACCCTACACGAGCAATGTTGTATGGACAGCAGTTGTCAAAAACGGTTACCCTACGAACGTTATTGAAAACAATAGACCAGGTTTTGCAGTCGTCTGGTAAAATGGCTCGGATTGTAGCGTTCTACACCGTGTCTTTCATAGGCGCCATAGGTCGCTCACCTTGGTGAAGGTCATCCTCTCGAAATTCGCAGTTATATCCCCTCTTCACTATCACCAGCACAGATGGACTAAACTGTCAGCACTTTTCAACACCTCGCCACCCGTGGTAATTGCAGACGCAGGTTTACACATACCAAATGAGTATCATACCTTGTTACCTCAATTGCCAAGGAGTCAAGTACCTTCGTATGCCTTGTGCGCATATTTTTTTATGAACATATTCTGTTCATTCATGACGATCCAGAATAAGATTTCCACCACGCAAGCGTGAGTTTGCAGAGAAGAGCGGACTCCAATTTCGAAACACGGTTGATAAATTTTCTTGATTGTTTCGTTCTTTGGTGTGTCATATTCCTGCAGCTGTTTGCACAAAAAAACGACAACAACCAAGGGACTCGAAATACCGAGCTACTTAAAAATCCAATGAGTTTGGCATTATTAGCCCAGATGACATCGCGAGTGGCCTATCTACTGAATATATCCGTGTTTTCTGTCGTAGATACTTCGCAATCAAATCAGTTCGTAACATGCTAACCTGGATTGGTTTACTAACGGAGACGTTTGTTCATCCAAAAGGGAAACAACTTAATTTCGTTCTTTCTAAGACAATTTCTTATAATTCTGAAAGATAGTTAACTCTTTCAACACACTGGATGTGACCGACACCTTCGTTATCCCGCGCATTTAGCGACAATGCAGCATCATTCAATGTAAGGCTAAATGACTCACTGATAAAAATGGCATATTTTCTGCTTTTTGTGTAGGCAACAAACTGTTCTGTTTCGCGCACTATTTCCTCTCAGCCACTGTAATTGCTGTACGACTGGCATACTTCATTTTCGACTTTTTTGTTTCCATTCCGCTTTATTCCACCTTTTTGTGGGTCGTTAAAAGTTTGTGGAACCTTCGAGTTCATCAAGCTTCATAAAAACAGCTTTTTCTCCATACACTTAACTTCCATCAGTAATTGATCTATTCCTTTATTGAAACCCACGGTGTCGATTTTTATTGCCTATCATTTTATAGAGTGGTGAAAAGCCACCAGTTCCGTACGAACCAGTGGAAGAGACAGAATATGAGGCATCAGGTGATATTGTTGCACTTCAGCGTCAACGAGCTCTACTTCAGCGACAACTAGAGGAGGAGTCCAGGCTGGCCGCTTGGCGCTGGAATGCGATTAGACAAGCCGCATCTGGAGGACGCCGTGCAGTCGAGCTAGAAGTGCACCCGATATATTTGTTGCCGGACACAAACTGTTACATTGATTGGCTGGAGGGGATTGCCACTTTAGCTCAACGGTCGTCGAACTACACTGTCCTGGTCCCCATCGTTGGTAAGTGTCATTCGCCTCCTTTGTTGCTCACAACTCCACCCTACATTATCCCGTCGCTGTTTGGATGTTCTGGTGGTCGGGATTTTCCCACTATCCAGACGGACCCTTCAAGTAGGACTTACGATATAGGCAACACAATCGTTTTCGATTCTGGTTGCCCTTCATTTTGTTGTGTCACCTGAGTTGTTTAACAAAGAGCTTGTTTTTTCCTCATTTAGTGGTGAACGAACTGGACACGCTTGCTCGATACGGAAGCAGCAGTAACTCTTGGCGAACAGCCGATGACGAGGAGGGTGACGTAACTCGTGCCGGTCTCATACAAGAGCGTGCTAGGGCAGCGATAACTTACCTAGAACACGAATTCGCCCACAGAAACACTCGACTCCGGGCATTGACCGCTCGCGGAAGCTTTATGGAAACGATCGCTTTTCGAAACGAAATCAATGGTGGTCGGGCACCCGGGCAAGTGAATGATGATGTAATACTGGCATGCTGTAATCACTTCTGCAAGGAAGACCCTGAACGATTTTCTTCACGACGAGGCAATGATCAGGGATTTGTTGGTGAATCGAACAGTAAGACTTTTTTCACTGTTAAGCACATCGTATTTTCCTATCCCAGTTATCAGTACCATCGTCTTTTTGTATTTTTGGATACTTCGTATTACAACAGAGCTAGCCGTAGATTTTCTACTCGCTCTCAATTATTACTCTAAGGTTTTGAACTAGTTTTTTATCTAAGGTCTCACTACTATCGTTTATTTTTGAAGAGCATGTTCACTATTATTATTATTATTATTATTATTATTATTACTATTACTATTATTATTATTATTATTACTATTATTATTATTATTATTATTTGAAGGGTATACTGAAGGGTTGCTTCTGAAGTTTCTGTCGCTGACTTCCTGTTACACCTTTTAGCCGACTGTACTCATGCACTTCAAGCAGACGGTGGCGTGTGGTACATACACACGCAGGCCTCTCAAACCCACTGCTTATGGGTGGCGAATTCCGTTTACGTGACACTTCTATACGGAATTCGCCTTTGGTACTCAAGAGACTCCTCACCATTTATTAATCGTCTTAATTATCCTACTCACTTATTTGCGATGGTACCGTAGCCTCTTCTCCGCAGATAGCTGCGAATACGCAAGTCAGTGTCTTTCGCTTAACAGCACTTGCAGACTAGAGACAACCCACACACTTCTACAAGCCACATAAGTTTTGGATTCCATTGAAGAAATCCCTAATCTCATGATACTATCAAACTTTGAGCAGCTCAAAAGGAAAGATAATTCACACGGTGAGTGGATCTCCCATCAGGGAAGTCGTCACTCAAAGAGTCAGTCACTATGTGACCACGTGATGTGAATTCTGTGATGCAAGTATGAATGGCGCTATATCATGTCTACCTGCGAATTCGTCACACTGCCAATCAGCCGCCTTTGGCTGAGAGGTTTAGTCTGGAAACAGTAGTCGTATGTGACCATTTCCCTGTGTACCCTCACCCAAGAAATCGGGGAGTATAATGCATCGTCGCTGGGATTCCTGGTCGAAATTCCCAGTCCATGCCTTCGTTGTCATCAGAGTCTTCGCGGCAATCGATAGAACCCCTAGAACCCATGTTGCATCAAGCGAATAATCATCGACAGCATGACGTCAGCAAGCGAATGCGTCACCTTGGCACACAAATACCAGTAGAAAAGAGCGACTACCCTTATGAAGTGTTCGGTCCTTTGTAATCACTATTTGTACCTTCAGTTTATCACTGTGGATGGAATCCTTCGGTCAAAATAATTTTATCTTTTTTTGCCTGGTTGCGAGTTACTTGTCGTCAAAATTTTTGATGTCACAAGGGTTGCTTAATTTAACATCCAGAAACTGGTCGGTATGTTATCCTTTGGGCTGTGATTGGTGTGCAACTCATGTTTGCCTTGGGAAATGTGCGCGTCTAGGTCACTTTTGAGTGATCGGCAAACCTCATTGTCGTCCGCGGAGATACTGCCCCCAGAGCCCATAGGAACCTTAAGTGATTGATTCCCCATTGATAGTCTCTGGTTGACGTGATTCCTGCCGACAAGAGGTTGTGTGTACCACGTCTTCCCATTTAGTCGTGTTAGAGAAGTGGCATGCGTACAGACACCCTACAATTTTGGTTTTCCTTGACTTCAAGAATGCGTTTGATTCTGTCGACTGGTCCATTCTTTTCAACACGCTTACGTAAGAGGTCGTAGACGTATGCCCTACTGGAGGATAGCATATCGAGTGGCAAAAGGAAGTGAATGGTGTTATGAAATTTTTGAGAGCCTACGTGACCCTTCCTGCGCTTGGCAAGATGAGCGTTGTTTTCCGTACTTAATTCGATGTGGTGGAAACCTATAGGTACACGGAATTTGACATGGCGGAAAGGAATGAAAAATCTTACGGAATGTCTGAGTGCAGTTGGTGCCGTTCGCTTTCCAGGATGGAGTCCAGGTGACCCTACCCATGGCTGGCTAGAGATATTGGAAGATACGGCGTCTGACCGATGTCAGTGACGTTCATGCTGTCATTTGTTATCCAGATTGTCTGAGTGTTGGGGATGTAGTTACTTCGGATTTTTGCGGTAGAATAGCCTTCGGTGCTGCTCTGTTTCACATTTTTTATTTCTGGTATAAGGAATTATTCATTGTTGATGATGGTGACTTCGTTGGATAACATAACAATCTGTAGACGGATGACCGCCCACCATGTTACGTCGTTGGGTGCGAGCGACCTGGTCTTGGGATTGTATTGCCAGGTCCTATGCAGTCTGTCACGTTTGGTCCGCCTTTGTATGATGCTTTGACTTGGACCGAATGGCAGATAACTCATCAAGTCAGACCTTTTAAATAGATATTCTGCCCCGTGGGTGAAGTCAGTCTGTGCCGAAAACGCTTACAGCTGTTGGATCCATATTGGGAATCCTCAGCAGTGCGCATCTCACGAACCTGCGAAAATATTCGGACCGTCAACCTCTTGGCATGTATTTGAAGAACGACTGATCAGCTGGCAATTTCATAGGAGTTATTCACCACGTGACCGCATGATGCTAATTCCGTGATCGATGAATTAATGGTGCTATATCCTGCCTAAGCGCGAGCCGATCACATTGTTGATTGGCCGCTCGTGACCGAACGGTTGAGTCTTCCACTATTATCCCGAATGTCGCTGATTTGAATCTCCCTGAAAATATGTGTTGTGAACACTACTGATGATTCCCAATAAGGATGAGACAGATCTACAGTGCTTCACTTACCGGACGAAATCTAGGTTCGTAAATTCAAACATCACGCTGCCAGACCTGTTGATGCACACGGTGCTCCCAGGTTCAGCATAGCATTTCTGTGCGTGCACGTCAGAATTTTGTTGCAGAATGTGCAGAATAATACCCGATGGTCCTCAGTATATGGGGAACGATTGCTGAGTCACACTCCAGTTTGTTTCACTCGCTTGCATTTCCCTAAACCATCGTTTCATTGAATCGCCCGTTCGATTGTCTGCTGCTCGCAAGCTCAGTCATAGTCGGTGCAATCTATCTTGCAGACCCATTCAGTATCGCCTTGAAGCGGTTTTCTCCGCAGTGTTTTGTCTGTCTGGAAAGTGGTGTGAGTGTTGAAGCTGGAACGTACACAATGGATGCTTTCAAAGATGTGCTGGCGGTACGGCATATGCACCGTGCATTTAGATCGATCATCGGTCTGGCTACTTTATCTAGGTGGTGGTTGAAGCTTATGTTCGATGAAGTTTGTTGAATATGAGCGTTGTATGTTTTGACTTCTCACTTTACTTTTCACTTCTGGAGAACCGCATACATTTTGTTAGTTCGGGTATCATTGGGTACCAGATTTTACGATCTCCAGGATCTGTGTACAGGTGACGTCCCCATGTACACATAACTTTTTCAGAACCGGCTACTGTCTGTTCTTTGGGCACCACCACATCTGTATCACTTCCGGCTAGTAACTGGTTTCCTATATACCTTGCGAAAACTACTCCAATGTTTACTTATTTACCGAATAGCACTAGATCTTGCTTATAATTCCATTGAACTGGTTGTTTTGTTCCTCCCGTTTACAGACCAGCCAATGCGGATTCATCGTGAAATCGTGCTCCTCACGTCAGATCGAAACTTGCGACTGAAAGCTCTGAATATCAACGTGCCCGTCCGTCCACTACGCACGTTTGTCAACTGGTCTCGATTACCCGTCGTCACTAACTTGCCAACGGGTCCCGTAGAACCAAGTCTATCCATCGATGGCCGAAAGGCGGAGTTTCCTAAGCCTCAACCCCGGGGTCAATGGAAACAACCACTGAAGCACTGAGACCACATACCATGCAAATGTACTACGCCTCTTCTGTTCATTACTCGTGATTAGCCTCCACAGTCCTGAAGGTAGTCTCCTGGATCCTTGTCGCACGATCCAGTGAGCCGGCTAGGGTGACACGTTTGTCTCTTCGTGAAGCCTTGTTTATCTATACTTCTATACCGATAATCTTAGCCGTTCTCCTTAGCCACTGACTTCCAGGATGGATGCACGCCACACTGTGAAAGGATTCCGTACAGAACATCTACTTACGTGATCATGAACTACTTGACCTTGTTCTCGCGCATTTGTTCTCAGTCTTGTTCAGTACAATAAAACATTTATTTAGCACCTTTGTTTGTTGATTTAACTGGTCAACTGGTTTGTTTTTCTATTAACGAACGCTTGATTGTTGGTTCTGAGTTTCCGGTCAGCGGGTGCTCGTTTCTCAGTAACTTAGAAAAATTGACTATAATCTGTTATTGTCCGTGTGCCTGCTGAACCATATTACCAGTGTTTTTGTCGTATGGTGCAGTTAAATATTCTATAGAATCTCGGGTTTAAATTTCCTCGTATTCCCCTCTTCGGTTTTCTGTGCTTGGGTTCAATAAGTAACCATTCACCAGGATGGAAATTAGCTGCGCTCAATCCTATAGCCTACGGCTAGCCTACCACAAACATCCGAGGTACCTATACCTCCGACACTCAGTCAGATAATTTGGATAGAAACTGATAGCGTGAAAGCCCTTGACATTAGTTAGCTGCCGTATCGTTCAGTGTCTCCAGCCAAGTACAGGGAGCGTCACGTGGACTCTATCCTGGAATGCAAACAGCACTAACAACACACAAACCTTTCGTAACACTATTTCCTTCTGCCATGTCAAATTCTGTCCACCTCTGGGCACGAAAAACAACGCTCTTCTCGGTAGAGGGTAACAGTATACGCAGCACACGGCCAGCCACTTTGTTGTGCAGTTCTGCGTGCACTTCTTTAGTGAAGCCCTTCCACTTCACCAAACACTTGTTTCCCAATCACATTGCGAATCCGCTGGTTCCAACCGCTTTTAGTTGTAGTCCCGGAACTTGGGTGGTCAAGAATCTAAAGATGTTTCATATCCTCCACCCGAAGTGGCCAAGTCTGACAGCCGTACAGCGATACAGCCCGCACTGTAGTCTGATACACGCGCCTTTTGAGACCCAGCGATATGCCCTTTTCATGCCACAATATCGCAAATTTTCCAACATACTTCTGTCCTCCGACATTCTTACGTTGACGTCGTCTGTCGCAATACCGTCAGAGCTAATGCAATTCCCGAGGTAAGTGTAGTGTTCCACAACTTCAAATATCACTCCTTGAAATCTTAGCGATACGTTCAAAGGCTGTACGTCCTGCATCTTTTGCACTTTGTGGGTGCTAAGCACATGCTGATGGACTGGATGACCTTAGCCTGATTTCCTAGTAATGTTTGCGCTTTTTGGTCCTTTAAAAAATTAGAACTGGACGTCATTAGGCATTAGGTATCACCCGGTTCGGTGGTGTTGACACCAGGAACCTAAGAAAGTACTATGGCTTTAAATTAGCTGTTGGTTCGTGCATCAATTTTATTGACTGAATATTTTATAGCCATCTGCAGATCATTGATTTTTTTGAAGTTCAGCTTCTTTTCCTTAGAACACTGGTCGATCTACTTGGCTTTGATCTTCTTTCTACTCTAGCCTTGCCCTTTTTCCTTGAGGTGGTATGAGTGGTCCGTATCTAGCCACTTTTCCGCTGCTTGTCTTTGCGAGGGGACTAGTTGACTTTATGAATATCAGCAAAACGTCTGAGGCCTTATCACAGGCGTTCGTGCCAAGGCGGTAGAGCAGTGTCATGAGCGTCACCTGGGATTTCTGCGGGACGATTCTCTAACTGCCAAGTTCAATCTACAGTAAACTTGCAGAAATCGCTTGAACATAAATAGACGACGGAGGGATGTAGCCAGGTCTAGCACACGACGAATGCTTTCGACTCCGTCTCTATCGTACAACGGGCTCATAAAATTATATCATATGTTATTATATTATATTGTATACAAAGGCCTTAATGTTTTCCGACTTCGGCAGGAATGCCGCCGCCCGAAAGCAGTGATAAGGTCTTCCTCAGCAAGAGCTATATTGTGACTGGTCTCGTGTGTCTTTTGGCGGTATGCAGCTACTGCTTGCCTTTTTGTCACCCTATCCTGTCAGGTAATTTCGGAGTATACGATTTTCATCTGTTCCTTGCAGACGGTCATTTGTTCCCTAAATGGTGGCAAATCTTCAACGAACTACATAACTGATGGTTGACCCAGTGAGCTTATAGGTCGCTGCTATGTATAGCGTATGAACCATATCTCCTATAAGCTTCAGATTTTACGCGCAACCCATATGTGATCAGCCTGACTGCTTCAAGTCTAAAAAAATCGTTCGGTTTCAAGTTCAACGGCCAGTGGTCAATAACGTCGTGACATTTTCTGGATAGCTTTTACTTTTCGCCTCGTCTTATTGAAGTAGGTTTTTTTTCTCGTCTGAACTGGGCGCATTGGTTCACAGCTTGATCGGCATGTGATGCACGACGTTAATACATTTTGAACCGACATAGACTAAGTGTCTCTCGTTGATGTGCGATAGAAGTAAGTTGTTTCTGTAGTGCTAGAACCTTTGATCAACCACATCCCACTTACGACAAACTTGAAACTTCAGGTTGACTTACTGAATCGGACAGTAGAATTCCTTTTGGCCTATCTTCACGCTAACTTGATCAGTTACATTAAACTTGAGTGCAGGTATATTTCCAACAGACGGGACTGATGTATGTGGTATTCAGGAACAAGACTCCTCAGGCGATTACCGTTGGCCTAATTATATATTCATAACAATAATATGTTCTTTCCATACTTTGCGCAACGCATTCATGCAACTGAGATGTTATCGACCACAGTCATGTGGTTTGAAAACATGCTATTGCAGCACAACGGACGAACTGGTTAGTGACGAATTATCCTTGACAACTTTGTCATCAACACTACTAACCCATCCAATCGTAAGGAAGGAACGGGTACTAATTCCTATCTCTGCTTGTCTGGTACGGTGCACTTTTCAAAAAAATGATAGTGTCCAGTTCGCAAGGTTAGTAGCCACAAATAACTATTGATTGCACTTGCCATAACTTCTAAATTTGTTTGCTCCCCATTAGTCAATAGTGAGGCACACTCATAGGACCTGCTTTATCTTCGACCTAGCTGCCCAAGACATTAGTCTCAGCAAATGTATAATTGGCCGTTTAGTTCTTTTATTTTCAAACTGTCGCGACAGACGAAAGTCTGTTGTGCTTCAGTGTTACTTTTTTAGTTGTCGCTTGATATATTGATGTGTCTTGATGTGTATTCTCCTTAGTTGTCACCTTACAGAACCTGTCAAACAGTTTCTGGGCATTTGTACTTGGGCATGACTAATGACTATGAAGTTTTGATTTGGTTTATCTTGTAGGCGAATGACCTTTTCCCGATACCGTTTTAGCCTCGCCTCGTCTAGTATGGATACCGACGAGGGTCTTCCTTCGTCAACGACTGCCCCAACAGATAAAGTGGATGAATCCCCCGTGCAGGCTACACTGTCTGCTCCCTTGAATGCCTCATCCAGTGCTCAGACGACCTGGGATACGGATAACAACGTGGAGGTGATCATGGGTCCGGTCGATGAGTATTTTAAGTACGACGTCAAGGCGCACCAGTCCATTGTGAACGCCAAACCGTGGGAGAAGGATCCTCATTACTTCAAGTGGTTAAAACTATCAGCAGTTGCCTTACTGAAAATGCTAATTCATGCTCGTTCAGGTGGGAATCTTGAGGTCAGTTTTGTTGCTCCTGCCTTTTCAAGCGTATTCAACTACGTCACATATGAAACTTGATTTCTCATTTTTCGTCCTGCACACATCGTGTTATTCTAGCCCGTCCAGAGTCTAGTGTAGTTTGATTAATACATTCTGCTTTTCAGGTAATGGGCGTTCTCATCGGAAAAGTTGCTCATCAGACAATGATTGTGGTAGACAGCACTCCGCTGCCAGTTGAGGGTACAGAAACTAGAGTAAATGCACAGGTAAGCTCATTTTTGTCGTCAGTTTAAACCTGCAACTGTCGGTAGTGAATTCTCCCGTGTTAACTGCTTCGCTGGTTCTTCACTGCCCACTAACGGTATGGTATTCCGATGTAGATTGAACGTCAACCAATCCCAAACACGTAGCTCATTCAACCACGCTGGCCATTGTCACATAATTCTCATTGTGAAGCCACTCTCACAAGAAGTAGGGTAACGTGCTCTTTTTCGCAGAGTCAACTTCGTTCGGGTTGGGCACTCTTTTTTGTCTGTTTTGTTAATACCCAGGATTCTGTAATCTTCATTGTTCTCATAAGCGGCCACGAAGCTTCACAGTCTTTCCAGAGTGTCTGACTTACACTAGCTTACTTTCATTTATCCTTAACATCCGTTCTTATTATTTAGGCTGAGGCCTATGAATACATGACAACCTACAAGGAAGTTGTGGCCCGTGTTGGTAGAACAGAAAACGTGCTTGGCTGGTATCATTCTCATCCTGGCTATGGGTGCTGGCTTTCAGGCATTGACGTTACAACACAGCTTATGAACCAAACGTATCAAGAGCCATTTGTAGCCATTGTGATCGACCCCATCCGAACGATTTCCTCAGGGAAAGGTAAATTGAGAGCTAGTTTTCCTGCCGTTATCGTCTTTTCCGTCGTCTTTTAATTTATTTGCCAATAAGCATATCCATAGTGGATTCTCAATGCCCAAGTAGTTCCAACAATGCTTCGACGAACCATACGTCTTTACGATTTCATCCTAGCGGTGTGCAAGGGGCGGAGAAGAGTTTGTTGCCATGATTAGTTAAAAGTTCAGAGGATTTTATAGAAGTTTATTGTCAAAAATATGTAGGTTGTTGATTCATTCGTGGCGACTGGCACGTGCCGCCAATCGATGAGCTGGTAATTATTCTTTCTCGGTTACTGACGAAGCGGTTATAGAAGCTCTCGCACTCAGCGAATAGCTCAACAACTACTTAATGACCGACTGATAGACGCACTAGAGCCAGTACTTCGTCACCTTCCCTTCCTGTTAACTGTGGAGCACATTTTCGTGAAACTTTCCAAGTCTATCTTTGTACATTTGCACGTTGTACTATTAAATATAGTTATTGTTGCAAAATGATAGTCTTCGATTAGATGTTTTCCCTTTTTTGGATTTGATACGAACATGTTTACACCGGGTCGGAATCGGTGGTTGAAATTGCGGATTTTTGATTTCCACAACTTTATATTACACATCGCACTGCCTTGACTGGCTGACTCAAGCACCTTAGGGGTGTTTGAGTAGTAAACTGCAAGAGGACATATTGACTCAATTCCTCCGTCTCGTTCATGCCTCCTCCACCTTAATAACCACACTATGCTGTGTTAATATTTACTCTGTGACGGCTTTCTCGCCTCACATGTACACCTCTTTACACAGCAACTTTTGTCTCTTGGTTTGTTCGTCAAGTACAGTGCTTCCTCTGAAGAGCGCTCACACTCGGAACCATCCGAAGTCGCGCTTTTTTGGAAGTGCTGTCTCTCGGTGACTTCACTGTTTGAACTTGTGTATATGCATGAGCGTTGAATGATTGGATTATCTATTTCATCAGTGGATGGACTGTGGAACCGTAGACCTAAAGTTTGCCCTCCTATTTATTTTGTGACATTGAGGTCGACATTGTCAACTTCAGTTTTTGGATGGATACTCCATGTCGCCTTAGCGGAGCAGCCAGAACCGTAATTTTGAGCATAACATGGCATATGTAAATAATACTTTTAAGCCTGAATGTTGCACCTTCCCTTGGAGGCCTTCTCACTTATTGCAAATAAATCTGGGACTGAGTCATTTCAGGTTCTTTTTCAAAGCACCCATTGTGGAGCTGCACCGTAATTGCATAGCAGTCCGACTGCGAAGTTCGGTGAAAAAATTAACAACCGAACAATGCTTCCGAGCTACGAATGTTCTCTAACATTGTCAATATTATTGTTATCATCGTTAGCAAATAACGTGGAAGGTGATTGCGTAAAATATCAATCGTTGGTACCCCTTCAGACTCGCACTCTTAATATAGTTGCGGTGGTTCTTGGTATCGTCCACAAGTAGAGGCTAAACAATGTATCAGATGATTTTCAATAGTGCCCGCGAAATTTCAGTGAACGTATCCCGGTCAGGAGTACATTTACGCACAATGATTGTGATTGTTTTTGTCCTTCTTTCCCGTATTTGTAACAGCTAACGACACTGGAATATCGTCTAGTTCATCCATGGTACCACCGCACAGTAGATAGTCCAGAGTCAGACGTGATGTAGTTGAGCCACCGAGTATTCATCAATCCTCCAATCACAAATGAACCGACCGATCCCGTCAGTCGTAGGAAATGTTCTGGGAAATTTCCATAGCCTCAGGAATGTTGGACGTAGCAGAATCAGCTGTTTTCTTTAATGTACACAGCTCGATCGGACGAGTTTTAAGGAGTGGCACTCTGTTAAAACTCATGGGCAGATGGGATGAACCTCAATCAGTGTTAACCAGTGAAATAATAAAACTGTCGTACGTCCACCATTCCAGTATTCTTTCGGCGACTAAAATCGATAAGGATGAAGGGACTCAGCCGCGATTTAGTTGAGTCTTCCATTAAAACCAACCTAGTTTGCACATGAGTGTACTTCGTGAAAATCAAGATCAGTTTACATGAATTTAGTTAAAAACTTTGCCATTTTTATATTTATCTGGCCTAATATTTGGCACCAGCCGTTGAAGCCGTGTTTTGGTAATGGGACGCTTTTACTGTAGAGCCAGACCACAGCGACTTCTGAATGGCCACTTTTAAGGGAATAAGTTGATCACAAAAGTCAGCCGCCCTATGTTTGGTAAATAAATCTTAACAATTCTAACGCATGCGATTTTCCTTTCGCCCTCCACCGATTCTCTTATTATTTCTGATGACTTGAGGAATGCAGTAAGCATGCTAGTCATCTTTAGACGTTTGTTCTTCGTGAATATTTAGTGCCTTACTGATCAGTTTTCCAAACAATAAGGATAAACTTGGGGTATCTCTCCGTTGACTCCTCAGTAAAAACTGCTTCCGCTTTGACCACCGAGCAACTACACTGCAGTTAGAATAAAAGGAAATACCACTGGTAAAGTTGTCAATACAGGAATATGATAATTTATTCTCGAATCAATATCAAACAGCGACCAGAACTGTTACTTGTGGGCGTTTCAGTAGATTTGAGATACACAGCTTTTTTGTACGACCCCATGACGTTAATACTGTGCGAAGTACCGGACGTATCTGACCCTCGTTTTTTCGCAAATGATCAATTAAGTTATGAGATGACGGTTTCACATCTGGATGCCTTTCTAATCCATATGGCGTATGTAGTATGTCGTTCGGTCACTCACAACCCGCTCGGTTCGATTGGGATCTATGAGCTCTGGAGTGTGAACACTATCATATTTCGTTTTTCATTACAGATGGTATTTGTTTGATGTTATTCTGATGGTATTCTCACGGATGAAATGAACTTGAACTTGGTTGGATTCCATTTATTTATGTCTACAGGAAGTTTTTACCTTATTCGTACCTTCAGCTGCCCCTACTTAAGGGTCTGTTAAGAAATGTTTGTTCTTTTCCTTGCACCAGATATAAGAGTAGTAAATCCGCCTAGAACGCTGGATATTCAGCTAAAACTACTTACTGTCACCAACAGTGTCTTCCAAGCCGATAAACGAAACATCGATCCTGTGGGCAATTGTCCTACGACCGAATCCCTGTGCTGAAGTTCTATAACCTTATCACTATTGCTAGCCTTTTTCCATTTGTTTCTACATTTACCTGACGTCACTTGCATGTTGGTGCCAGCTTTAATATTGTATATCGATTACTTCGTCTATTTCTACGGACCGACGTTTTGTTGAACATTTTCTACTGAAATTTTTTATTGTTTAAGCTTACTCTGATGGCTAGATTATGAAGTAGTTTTCTTGATACCAAAACTGCTCAAATGCCTTTGTTTGGTGAAGGCATAGCTGCGGTACAGCAGTGGATCTTGTTGCATGTCGGTTTGATCACTCATCCAATTCAACACACACCTGAGCTGTGTTCCCGGTCACCTAATATTGCCTCAGAAAATACGTTGATGAATTCTGCTCATCCACCTGTCTACTTCACTTTATAGTAAATCTTGGCGCATTCCGCACGTACCCTGTTGGTTACCGTCCACCAGACGAAGGTCCCTCAGAATACCAGTCTATCCCAATGGATAAAATAGAGGACTTTGGAGTTCACTGTAAACAGTACTATTCTTTGGAAGTTTCACATTTCAAGTCGGTTCTCGATAAACGACTTTTGGATCTGTTGTGGAACAAGTACTGGGTCAACACTCTCAGTTCTGTGAGCATCCTTGCTCAACCAGACTATTTAGCCGGCCTAACAAAGGATCTTGCTGAAAAGGTGGAACATACGGTAGCCTCAGTGAGTATCCTCTTTTTATTCTGCTGCTAGGACTTTTAGCTTTGCTACTCTCTTTTTTTCGGGGCAGCACAAATCCAGTGAAGATATCGCTAAAGCTGTTACTTAATGTAGTAATACCCCCTCCATCAAACCCATCTGAGGGATTCCAACACGCTTCCTGGATAAGGATGTTCCCTCAGGAAATTTGAACAAGAAGAACCATATCCTACACTTTCTGCACTAGAGTGACGATATTTCATTTACAATAGGCTGTTGAACAGCTGAGAGTGAGATACATTTTTCCGTTACGGTCGTTCAATACTTTTGCATATCCCTAGCTTACACGTACTCAAACAGTATGGTGAACCTGTATAGTGGTTGTCAGTTCCTGTCGCTTAGGTCATTAGGAACGTGTCGTTTTTCTGTCCAGCCAAATTTGAATGAGAGCCGCAAGCGCTACAGTTTATGACGAAGTGTATTCTTATGTAACCCCGAAATAACGGTGATTACTGGGAATTCAAGAAACGTCCTATCCTTCGGCTACATTTCACCTGTGGAATTTTTGTGCAGCCAAACCAAATGATCGGTAGGTCCACTCTGTTTCTCCTAAAAGGAGTTCACCACGGCGGTTGGTTTGTGTCTGAGCTTTGTTTAGGACATAAATTTTTGGAAACTGTAGCCCATCTGCGTCAAGGGAATGGAGCACTTCCATTTTGGTGTCCCCCTTTGGGAACAAAATCAAACATATGAAGAACCTGAATGTGTTTCCTATTCGTTTCTGTGCCGTTGTTTTTTCCAGAGGGTCGCAATTGGAAAACTTCGATGTTTCTAAAACTGTCTACTATGCCCACAGCCGCGGTTGAGTCGGCTGAAACAATCGATTATCACTGGATTTGCTCATTTTTTCTTAGGCGTTTCTGGACGCCTTCATAGTTCGCTGTGCTTTGATCCAAATGCATTGATATAAATACTTTTATACAGTACCAAAAGTATCGGTCAGGTGTGATTTATTCAACTGAAGTTTATCCTAATTGCGCCACCATCCTGCTATCGTGGTAGTAGCTATGCAATGGCAGCGATGCTTGCGTGTTGTCCAGTTCCATCTGCCACCACCATTCGGACAGTGGAAGTGCCTAGATCGTCATAAACGACAGACGCACCGTTTGCCAGCCATCGGGGCAGACCCATTTATGCATTTAGCCATATTGGGACATGCCGCTTCTCCCCAACCGAACTAACAGTGCGCACTGACAGCTTGGATTCTGACAGGACATTTCACCGTACTCTTCTGAAATCATCAGAGGAAAAGGCATGTACACAGAGGCCACTACCTTTTCTACGTTGTGCCAAATGATTTTGGCTTCGTGTTTGCCTAATCCAATACAAATTAATTGGTGCATCAACATCTACGAAGTGCACGCGGTCAATTCATAAAAAGACCTGAATCAGTATACGTGTAAGACGGGAATTTCATGGACGAAGGAAGATGGAGCAGGAAGCTGTCCATATTTTACATATCTAGAGCCATAAGTACATGTCATCTGGTTGATCGCATTGGTATAGTACTTACCTGCACCAAGGAGACGCCTTCAAGAGATTGAATAATCACTCCTCGACGAGGCGCACATGGGAGCGCGGCCAGTACGAACCATACGACACGCTTTCTGCACCGGCGTAATGACATTTCGTCCAGATCCAGGTTTTTTAACGGCTGTTGTGAGGAGAGTATTCCAGTTATTCACTACTGGTGTATATCGCTGGTTGATACATGCTTGCGCACCGCTGTTAACCCGCATAGTGATCGTTAGTCCCCCATCTGGGTCATTATGAACCAGTGTTTTTCGTCTGGTTGTACTCGAATAAGAGCCACTAAATATACCGTCCTAATGACTGATCTTGTTTGACAACCCCAACACTGATGATTTAAAAACCGTTCAGCTGTAGCACCCTTTCGGTGCTTAGCTGCTATGCCAACGGAAGGAGGCACGAGGGCTGGGATACTGCCAGCTTGCCCAAGCCTAGGCAGAGGCAATCTAGATGCTAAGGTTGGGTTCGAACCACGGATTTTCCGGTTTCTAAGCTGGCGCCTTATTCAATGGGCTATCAGAAACCCGATCATTATTGAGCTGTCATGCGTTGTTCCATCATAACCATCGGCTTTATTACCTTTAATCGCCTTAAAAATTGTGAAATTTTCGAATGAATGGTCTTGTGCCGATGCAAGTCTAGATTATGGGATCAGTCTAGAGTCCGGTCTGGAGAACCTCACTCATATGGCTGGTTAGTGTATGATTTTTGTTTGTGACAAATTAGTTCATCAACTCCGATCAATGACATCCTGAGGAGTGAATCAGCTATTAGATGCAACAGAAGGTATCTTATCCTCGGTTCTAGGTTTGTTTCCCAGAGGGACCGCAGTGGAAAAATCCGTGACTGCACAATTGTCTACTCGGTGAGGACATTTCGTCTTTGAGAGCTTCATTGATGAGAGGGCATCATAAGAGCTGAGACTAACGACACCATAGGTCTTTTGGCCACTTTCAGTATACTACTGACGGTCAACACCCGTGAGCTACAAGTACGGGGAGAATTCACCCAAACGGATGCAGCACTGGAGTCCAAACAAGAGATTTCAGGTGAAGACCCCGTTAGTTTCATGGAGGAGGACGATAAGAATGATAGTAAGTTGGATCTACCGTAAGCCACCCAGACCTAAACAGGTGGAAAGCTACAAATGTGCGTTGCCATGTTCCCGAAATTAAAAAAATACATTTTCTTGAGAGATAATACATATTAACGGAATATTAGAAAGGGTCATAGTTGGTCAACTAGTTCTGCCTGTGAAACACTGCATCAGGACCCTTATTGTTTGTTCATACAAAACCAATGGGTCCAATAATAAACTTTGTCAAAGTTTGGCCCCGCTCGCCGTCATTTTCTAGGAAACAAAAAGTGGTGTTACAATGAGAGCGAACTATCAGGTGCACAAAGCATGGTGATTCAACGCATCTTTTGATGAGGAAATAGTTTCAGTACAGCGATACTTCTCCATCCCGGTAGCTGACAGTTGCTGCAGCACATTTTATCTCATTTAAATTGCAATGTAGCTGTTAATATTTCGCTCAAGGGCGGAAAGTGAGAATTCCAAGATGTTTAAAACCAGTAACTTCGCAATCTGTGATATTGACCCTACAAGGCACGTTTCCCCCTGACCGGAGATCATAGTTTGCAGTGACAGTCAGACCATCACCCTCAATACCGAAAATGAACTATGATTTGTGTTACGGGTCAGTCGGCCATATTTAAATGTACGTCATAATAGGCAGGAGAGACTGACGTGTGTTTTACATTAGGTCGGCTACCTCAGAACCAAAGAGTCCGGTGCTGTTCAAAAGGCACCTGCTGCTCGCAGCCGCAGTAGGTGTGAGAAAACAGTGCCTTTCTCCATGCGTCCTCAAACCAGGCTGGCCCCCTGCAGCCAAGTGGGTCAGATTATTGAGTCATTGGCTCCGGGTAGGATCCCCAAAGAAAACCCTACTGTCCGCTGCCTCGCGGGTCAAACTTTTGAGTCAGAAGCTAGGGCAGGTTCCCCGAACAAAACCCTACATCCTCCCACTACCTTGTGGGTCAGACATTTGAGTCAAAGGCTCAAGGTGGGGTACCTCGACCAAACCCCCTTCTTCGGCTTGGGGCAACCAGGAGGTATCGTTCGCGGAACAATTCCATGAACAGTTCAGCTGGTCTCCTTAAACACAACTGCTGGGAGAACCCAGAGGGTCTGATTGGAACATCGACACCAGCCCGCCATCGACAACCGAAATCCAGCGTGAGATCTCAATCCTCTAACGCGACAAGGCACCTGGCCCGGATGGTCCGTACCCTGCGCACTTCAAAGAAGGTGGCGAGGTCCTGGTGAGTAGTCTGACAACCATACTGCAGAAGATTTGGAACGAAAACAGAATACCAATCGAATGGAACTCCATTTTTCAAAAAGAGCTCAAGAACGTCATGTGAAAACCATTTTGGCATCAGCCTGGTGTTCGTCGCATCTAAGGTGCTCGCTGGTATTATTTTGCGCAGGTTGATCGATTATCGGGAGAGACATTCGTGAGAATCAGGCTGGGTTTTGTCCTGGTCGAGGATGCATCAACCATACCTTTACCTTGAGATAAATTCTTGAACAGAGCCACTCATTCAAACGTTCCCCGTTGGTTGTTTTTCTTGATCTGAAATCTGCTTTTGACTCTATCGACCGTCAGAAATTTTGGCGATTTCTGGCGATCAAAGGTGTCCTTTCCAAATTTATATCTCTTATGAGGGCTCTGTCTACGAACTCCTGTGGACGGGTACGAGT
>SJOL01009857.1:2034-210789 GCA_004794785.1 Opisthorchis felineus
TACAACGGTACAGTGAGAAAAAAGCTCACCGGAACTCATTGTCAAGACCTAAGAACAAGAAGATGGGTAAACTATATAATGACAGACACGGTCTGACACAAATGGGAGTTTCAGAATTAAGACAACTGATTTATCAAAAGCTTGACACCGGCTAAAATCCGAATAACGATGGTTGTGAATCAACTGACATGGGATTTTGACGGCGAGCTTTTGTAGCCCAGAAAAACTGGGTGTTGGGGTGGTAGAACCAGTGTAACTGAAGCATTCCAAAATTATGCTTGTCAGATCTAGACAAAAAGTGATGAGGGCTAAAAAATCAGGCGGCGTAGAATGTGGGTAATTAGCCCGAGTCACAGACAGCAAAATCAGGGTGGGAATTATTGCTATTTTGGGTGATGAAAGAAGAGCGTTGCACTCCGAAACTAGGAATTTTGGAAACATATACACCCCCTGGCTTCTGAAGAGCGCTGGGGTGGGTGACACGCTAATGTTGCGTGGATCCGGGTGATAACTCTGGAATAAATAAGTGGACCAGTAGGGACAGCGAGCAGAAAGTATGTTAGGGCGTCTAGTTACTTGTTGAGTCATAGCCTCACTTGACTTGGGAAACACTTGTAGCAGGGATTTCCAAGAATATGTTCAGGTGCGCCGGTATGGCGGCTGAGCAATAAATATCAGACGGCGGGGATTTATGGGAGGAAGCACAATAATCTATGGTACGTCATCGGACTGGATATGGCAATCGTGCGGCTGTCGCTACAAAGCCGCAATTCTGTCCGTGGACATGCCCACACATGGACCATTTGATGGGGGCCGTTGAAATTGGTGAGTACATTTTTGGTTACTAGGGTTGGCCAAGAAGTCTTGGTGGGACGAAGCCAGTGTAGAGCGAGAGTGTACTTGAGCCCACCAAAGGTGCAAGGCAGTCTGTAAACAACATGGTATTATCATCCAGAGAAGGCCTTCCAGCCACAGTTAGACTGGGGCCTAGGAGATAGAAGGGTTACTAGAACACGCTAGGGATAGTGAAAATCCTGCCACCTTGAACATCAAGTAGTGAAAACTCTTGAACAAGTACTGTGGCCGTGCTATAATACAAGTCTTAAAAAAAAGATACTTGGTGGTGTTGCATCTTCGACCATAAAATCTATTCATTTGGGTGCTGCATAGTGGCAATTACACGTGGACTTTGACCATTTTAGCACCAGAGGAACCTGAGCCACACTGGTTTGAACCAAACGGTACATAGAAAATTTGGTCGGGTATCGGGCTAGCTGAACGACTGGAAGTGTGTACAAGGGCTAAGGTCGGTTAGCTTGAACGAATCTGACCATACATAAGTTCTGGTTGGCACGAAGCGGTTGCACTATTCAGGTGATGTGCTACCAGAGATATGGGTCGTTTTGTCTTTCTCCATAGTGTCTGCTAAGAAGGTGACTGCGGAAGCCAACCGACCTCATCCTAACTCCGCAACTCGTGTCTACGTGCATTGTTAGCTAGATCTTTGGAAAGAGTGCTTCCCTGGCAGGCACCCAGGGAAGGAACTCATGATACGAAGGAAAGAGTGCTGGGGCAAAGACTTATTTAAGACGTTATCTCACATTTCTCCTAAAACGGGTTATTCGAAAAGTGGACAAGAGAATTATATGGGTATACTAGCTGCCATTCGAGGCCATATCAAAGAGCAGCATACATATTTGGAATACTGAGTATTATCCGTTGCTGCTTGCTGCGCAGAGTAGCTTACTCCCACTTCTGGAATATGAATGGGACCAAGTCAGATCACAGGTGACGTGCGAAGTAGAGTAAGCTTTGGATAAATAGGGAGGGGCGGAAACCGATCGAGATATGGCTTCAAGCACTTTGGAATCGTAATATGAGCTCACGGGCTAGATGACATCCGCCGCTGCAACGCCAGGAAGCGGCTAAGGTTGGGCTAAAATGCTTGATAGTTTAGGGCGTAAGAGAAGAAAGATAGTGGAGATGTGTGATGTTCTTTGCCACGATCGTCGTTGTGTTATGTTTGAAGGAGGAAAAGCCGTCGGTGCGGCACATCCACCGTGAGAGAACAATCGTTAACTTTGTAGAACGAGTTACGTCCGAGACGTTTAGCCTGTTACCATTAGATCCCCCAGTTGTCTTGTGCGCGCGAGGGCACTTGTTAATTTTATTATTGAGGGAAGATTCTAAGGGGTGTATGCTAGAACCAAGGCAGTTTTAAACCGGCAACACAGGTCTTTGGCCGTGATTTTGCTTTCCCATGTCTCTCGTATAAAACTAAACACCGAACCCAGTCAATAGTGAGCCACCCATTCTACTGGAGCGGCCGAGAGCAACGCAGCAGATGACCCTTCCAGCCATGTGTACCTTTTGACGCTCTCACTGAGTTTGGGCAACATTAAGATAGGTCAGTAATCTTAGCGTTTTTATTGTTTCCGGTGGTCAAAAGCTCCCAGAATGAAAAATTGGATGATGTTCTCATAAACGTTGTGCATGAATCAGCCCATCTTGAAGCCTACACAAACCAACTCACTGTAGGCGAGAAACCAGGCCCGCACGTAATTTCCTTGGAAGATCCGTACGATGCGACAAATGTGTATCCTGCAGGCACCAGGCGGCAGCAAACCCAGCCCTAGTAACTTTGAGCTCAGCCTGCAGGAAATGGGGACACCTGAGAAATGGGTTAATCGACGTTGCGGGATAAAAAAAGCGCTCATCAGATTAGACATGGGAGGCGAAAGATATCAGATTTATTGCACACTCATCATAAAATAATAATCGCTGTACCTGCTGGATGAATTTGCTTGCGTGAACTGAGTTCCTGGGTAGGATGTCGTCCTTTTGTGAGGGAGGCAGGATAAAAGTCTAGCAATCGGAAAGTCTATTTCAAGCTCCCGGTTGGTCCCACGAGGTTGAATCGCCGTATGGCTGTCATGCGGGTTCATTGCAGGGGAGGAGTAGCAAAACCCACAAATATCACAGGTTTGCAATACCATCAAGTTTCCATAAGCTACTTCAATAATGTTCAGTCAGATTTTCTCCCACTACGTAATGTCGGAGATTTGAGGAAAGAGTGGCAACAATTCACCATAGGTTCCTTAAATCTGCTTGCCTCCCTCGCGTTCTTTGAAAGGCCCATGAAAACGGCTCAGGGAGCGGTGCATTCCCGCTCTTCCTAGCGCCAAATGTCCTTGAATCCCATATGCTCTGGCCAGCGAAGGGAAATCTCTCGACGTCAATAAATCGGCAGCCCGGACAATATTCATCAACTTATACTCAGGCGCTTGCGTGCATACTGCGCCACATCGTGAAAGTCTTACGCAACAAGATGATTGAGAGTAATGTTTAAATGAACGAAAACTGCCACAGTACCCCTGTCCGCAGGAGAGACTAATGAAATATAGTCGCAACTCACGAGGCAGTTTAGCCGCGTGTCCGTTATGCTAAGTGTGCTGGAAGGGAATATGTGGTGGGTCAGAGGACAACGAATCAGCACCTTCACGAAAATTAACATAGGTTCTTCATAGTGTGAGGGAGACTTGAACATTTTCTATTGAGGCTTCATCCTGTAGGTGAGACTAATCTTTGCTGGAAACGAAAAAACACAGTACATCTGTTTCATCCTTATTGGGAACTATCAGCGATGTCCCTCTCAAAATACCCCAGAAGGAATTAAGCCCACAACCTTTCGGCCAGCGTTTTTAAAGGAGCAGCTCAGCCACGAGAGACTGATTAACTATGTGAATAACTCAACTTCACGCAGGATGTGCCACCACGCATCTTTCGATAAAAATCCGCATAACGCGGATAAATGTTGACTCGCTCCTTGAATGACGACTTCTCACATGGTCATTTGAACTGTTCTACTTTCTGGGCCACGTTGGGTTGTTAGCTGCGCTTTGCCTATTTAGTCTTTTAGGTGAAATCGTGCAGTGTATGGACAACGGAAATAGGAGTGAAGTCCACTGTCTGAACTTAAGCAATGCTCTAAACTCAATAACTCACTGGTTTGGTTTCAAACTGTTTTCAAACTCCTGTGACATTCGGAAGCTTTTTGATAAAGGTAAAGTTTTCAAAGTAGTAAGGGGGCCAAACCTTGAACGTAATGCGTGCATAGTGCCGTTTCTCAAGGATCAGCTCCTGGTCTCAGTGAGATAACTTACTTTCCCGCGCTAACTTTGTGGAATGTCTGGATGGTTAGAGACCCATAGACATAAATGACCAGGGGCAATTTGTAACGAGTGCACATTAAAGTTGACTTTACGTCGAAACCCACAGGGGTGTCGTCCTCTGGAGAGTAACAGATGACGGAGAGACTAGTCTAAAACCTCATATGCGGCGGATCACTGGGCTTGCGTGCCGGCTTACTAGTAGTTTCGAATCTGCCACGATACCAGGCCATTGGACAAAGTAGATACCACACTATTCTGAATTATCAGAGCGGCCACATTCGAAAAACCAACGGTCGTGGCTCCACAGCTTAGAGGGGTGCGCAATTTATAATACTGTATACCGCTCTGGAAAACATAGCCAAAAAGAACACGACATCCCTGGGCGAAGTCTAGCAATATTTAATAAGGTAGGTGTGGGGGGTGATGAAGCCCAAATTATGGAGGTCACCTCAAAAGCACGGTCACTCCTCACCCGAGGAGCATTGCAGATGTGCCAATTTTCCTGGAAATTTTGAGGTGTCTCAACCACCGGAAAATATCCTCCATTCCGCATTTTGTTAGCAAAATCAAAGCCATCAGCCCCAGAAGCGGTTATTTGAATCGGATAAAAAAGGTCACGATAAGACAGAATAACAAGTGACAAGCCAATTGCCAGGTTACTTTATCTGAACTGGCGACAGCCACGGCAGTGAGGCTTCCCAGTCAGGTTCTGTCCATAAGTGTCCGCTGGTAAGCTCGCATTTGTGGCATGCAATCTCCTTGAGGGGAAGTTCTCGTGTTCGTCACAGCATCTACTGCCACGGAAGCCACATGCATTTGGTGTAATAAATTCTAGCCTAAAGGTGGCACCACAGAAAATCCCATTGCATGCTCGGATACTGACTCTGGCCGGCAAAACCATAAGCCCCTGACAGAACAAGGCCAAGAAGACCAAAACTCAAGTAGGACTGTCCTTTCTTTGGAAAATAACCTTCCAACGCTATGCTCCACGCTTAGTATCTGGAAGTTCATCAGTAGGCAAGGAAAGGCTTGGAGACAGTTGCGGGTGAAGCCAAGTGCGATACTTGTGGAAAGGCGAGAAATTATAAGACATGAGCGCTTTCCACTTGATAGGCAAGGAGGCAACACAAATTACGTCCGGCGCGCGGGGCTCCATTGGACTCTAGGCGCCTCCAGTTGAATTGTAACTCGTATGAGCACACGCACCCAGACGTTACGGAAATAAGAGAGACGTATGTCAGAGGAGGTTATGTAGTGTATTTTGTTGACACTTGGAAATGATCATGCATCTCATCCTTACCACTAGGTAGTGAAGCACAAGACGGTTGGAGATATTCAACCGTTACCGGAGAAAAGCAACTCAGCCATATTTTTAAACTCGTAAATCTTTGTGGGAATGATTTTGCAACTTCAAGAAAAGTGGTGGAAAATATGGCATCTCCATCATTTTTGGATTATTAGTTGAACAATAACACGAATCATCAAACAAGACGTTTATTGTCCTTTATTCACCCAGGGTGCGAAACAGGTCTGGCAAATAAAAGTAGGCCTATCAGCCTTGTTGGCGTTCCTGAAAACCTGGCTTAATCAGAGCTTATGATCACTTAACGGTCGACGCCGACCTGAAATCTAAACAAGGCGCTCTGAATATCGCGCAACCAACAATCAAACGGTGAAATATTATTTCTCTTAATTTTAAACGACCCGTTTTTGTTAAGTGCTTATGTTGGGTTGTGAGTCACCTAAGGACGGCACTTGGAAAGCAGCACATAGTAAGATATCTCATTATATTAATTACCTCTGCCAATTTCACCCCGTGCTGATGACCTACCATCCGTCTAATAGCGATCAAATGGCTATTTCACATATACAGGTGACACTTGTGACGTAAACACACTCACCTGGGGTTCTTATTTTCGGAGCAACTCAGGGGGTTGACAGCAATGGTAAAAATGTCCTGTCGTTACATCTAATTGCTTTGTCTCCTTACTCCGGTGAGTTGGAGAAAAGCGGACCGGATTACTTTCAAGTACCCCGGTGATGGGCGTAAAAGGCTCGAGAATTTTGAACACTTTTTGTTTCTCAGCAACATGTCAATGTGCCCTGTAGCTAAAAGGGCAAAAACTGTTCCCTTTACTCCAAAAGAATAGGTTCCCCATCATTTAAAGGCGCGATTCATTTCGTGCAGCTCACCTGCTAGGCTTTACTTTGAGCATTGTTTGCAATCTTGAGCCACCCGCCGTATGAGTAAAATGATCATTATGAAAGACAAAGCGTACAAGCACAGGTTGGATAAAAGCCTTACGAGGGTTCCCGAAAGCACAACAATTTGTACGCTTACACAGTTTGGAACGAGAATGACGACAGAGGGGTTTAGGAGGTTTACCCGATTGTAAAAGGTTGCTTTTGAGAAACCATGGCAGCCTGTATAGGGCTGCGGGAGGAAAGAGGCAAGGCTCATTCAAACTCCCGGAAGATCACAATCCGCTGGAAATCATAAGAGGTTTCTTCATCAAAAAGTTAGGAAGCCCCGGAACACCAAACGTTATTGCTTTGAGGTGGTTTGATGAAAGGCAGCGTCATTTCGTACCGAAAGCTAGCCAGAATGCTTTAGTCTCAGGTGAGGCCTTCTCTACAGAAACAGGTAGCTCATGGGTCCAGTGTGATGCACATCTGAAACCAATTTTACTCCTTTCCAGGCACCACAGACTGAGAGTTGTTGAACGTATAGTGCTCGTTTCTGGGCTGACTTTTCATAGGCAACCTCGCATGCATAGTCAGTTAACTGCTGCTTCAGAGTTTATCGGGGCAGTTGATGTGGATGGACGGCTGCATTCTCCTACGGACCTGCCAAGAGAAGGTATACAGCAAAAGGGACTCAATTATCTCATGAATGTGAGAAATCAGGAACTCTCTGCATCGGTGCGAGAAAACGGTGGAATAGTCGCAGGGACCTACTCACCTTGTCTGAATGAGATCCCATTTGAACCATGCGCTCACCAACAAGAAAGAGGTAAGTCAAAATATAGCTGTTTATACGGATCTCTGCGGAATAACCAAGAAGTTTAATGGAAGCTCTGATATAAGTCCGAAAGACCAGAACCTTTTGTCAAGTTGGTGCATCCGCCATCTTCCCCTGTGCTACTCCACAGAAAATGTGTGCTTGAACTGGGCGTCACGAGCGTAAAATCGTCACTGCGCTGTCAAAAGAGGTGCTGGTATATATGTCTATTTCTCATTTCTGCTCGCCAAAGTGAAGTCCACCTTACAAACCCTTTGATTCAACTGGTGATCTCGCTTAAGTTTGCCGATACTCCGCCTTCATCTTTGGGCTGCGTAGCTGCGTTTTCATCTTTGACCATATCTATCTTTATATTCTCGCTCGTACACGAGTGGAGTCAAAATTAAGGAATACTCCGGATTTCGTTCAGTCTCGTCATACGTCTGCTGGTTCCAGCGGTATTGCAAAATCCGCTAAAACAACCGTCTTCTGGCGTTATTGACGGCTTAATGCATATGTCCTCTTTGACTGCTGGTAAACGCCAGGCATGACACAGACAGAATATATAACCCGGCGCTGCAATCGAGGTTTCAAGGTCTCTTGAAATCACTACACAGGCCAGCCACCTTGTGTTTAAATAGAACATGGTCGCACTAAAATTATTTAGAACTTGGGCAACAGAAACCGTCAGACATTAGACAAAAAGGGCTCGAGTACGGACTAGCCCGGCTGAAAAAGGCAAGCCTGGAATACCATGATATGGAACACGAACTTAGGTTGACTCAACATTTCCTCAACTCACCAAACCAACTCTGCAGGGTTCGCCCACGTACACACATTAGAGGTGACTCTCCAACTGCCATGTACGAAGTAGCATGCTTCAAATGCCGGTAAGACCTCAGCTTGCACCGAAGCGCCGTGGAAGAACAAGGAGAAGGACCATGGTATGAATGCATATATGACCGATGACTAGGGGAAATCAAGCCTTTACAGAGCATAGAGCGGTAGATAGATGGCGCCCCACAATGGAAAAGTCGAAATAGCACGGCAAAATGGACGCGGGTCAAGATAGTCGGGGTAGATAGAAAGTGGGATTACGGTACAAGCTAAGTAAAGCTATAAGTCAGCATAGGCCAGAGCATTCTCAGCCTACCTGGTGGTTCAGCTCCATCCACCGGGATTGCAACCTACTTCATCTACCTATAAGTTTATCAAGTGAAGAGAAGTGTAGTAAGCTAAAACAAGCCATCAAATCATGTTAAGGCTGATGAAAAAGAGAGAGCCATCAAAAAATAAAGGCAAAAGTGTAACCGTCATAGCAACAATCGCAAACGGTGAGGAACAGATCTTCCTCTAATTTCAGGCACACACTGGAAGTGTATCGAACACTCGTGTACACACCTAATGGACATATTGAACGTTTAGGGTCTAAGATACCCCACTAAATAACAATGCTACCACCTCTAGCCGACCTTGATCTTCAAGGGGGGCTTCTCTTTGGCGTATCCGCCAGAAACCTCGCAGTCGCATATCAACCAATGAAAGTGCAGCGGTTATGCCGCTCGGCATTCTTACCGTCGTGTCGAATGCGGAATCCGAGCATGTAGGGTGGTGGCCGATTCGCCTGTTTCGTCGTGTGGCAGACAAAGCAGAATAAGAGAATCATGTCCGCACCAATTTCTAGTCTCAATAGTCTTTTTTCTTTCACCTCACCCGCTGTCAAGAGGCTACTTGGGTGGAAACAGGGCGACGAAGAAGAGAAGTGGGCGGAAAAGGCAGTGGACTCATTGGTAAAGAAATTGAAGAAAAAGAAAGGTGCCCTAGAGGCACTTGAACGAGCACTTGGAAATCCCGGGGAACCTTCAGAATGTGTCACTATTCCGCGTTCGTTAGATGGTCGGCTTCAAGTCTCGCATCGGAAGGGGCTTCCCCATGTCATCTATTGTCGTGTATGGCGCTGGCCCGATCTTCAGAGCCATCATGAGTTAAAACCGCTTGACTGTTGTCGCTTTCCCTTTTCTGCTAAAGAAAACGAAGTTTGCATTAACCCCTATCATTACAAGCGCGTGGAAAGCCCCGGTAAGTAATCCGCTTGCTGAATACTTTTATTGAAATGTGGAATAACTTCTGCACAGCCTCCAGGTCAAATTAAAGAGGCTAACTTATGGCCATTTTGATGGGTTTTAAAACGCAACAAGCTCACGCGTGGGACTTGAAGTCTATCGTATTTAAGGGTGGTAGTGGTGGTGAGGTAGATCAACCTGACTTTAGACATTTCCAACGAAGTTTGTGCTTTCCAGTTATTTGGTAGTGGCAGGGTTTTTCTGTTTTTTGACCTTGAGTTTGTTTTTTACTCAGTGGGGCCACCAGACTATGTTCCGCTGTTGGTCCTGTATCCAATACTAATGGGCACTACTCTGCCGACTTCCCGAAAAAACCTCGGCTTCCGCCTGATCTCAACTATGTCATCTACCCCTTTGGGGGCCATACAACAACTCTCACAGATATTTGAAAGCACTGATATTTTAGTCAACGATGAGTTGATTTCCCCTTTCTGTTTATTTGCACCAGAGTTCCTATCTAACCCCGTTTGGCGATTCCCACTTCTCCCAATTTGCTGTTTTGATTCCTTTTCGGCGGTGGCTATCCTACTCGATGTCTGCCCAACGGTATGGCTCTACTCTGAAAACGCTGTTGTTATTGTTGATGATGATGGCGTTGATGACGATGAAGCTAATGGGCGTACAATTGAACTTTGTGCCCTTGTGACCCACAGCCCAGTTTTACAGTTCTGTAGTCGAAACATGTTCCCCTCCTCTTCAATCTTGTCAGCCTTAACGTCTGATCACTAGCGCACGTGGACCAACATGTTAGTTAATCTCGAGCTCAAAGACTTGTAAGGATAGCTTAAATTACCTCCAAGCTCCAGAAACGTTTTCGCACGGAGACAGCACAGTTATCTGGCAGGCACCAACATCGCTTAATGCCACAACCAAGTTGTCCTACTAGGCCACATCCCAATCGACTTTCGATTGTGCTCCATCAGACTCGACGGTTCATTCTAATTCTCTGAATAAACAGCTAAATGAGCAACTACACATAAGCTGGTGGCCATGAAATACAAATCAACCATGGACCCAGTTGGTTCACGTGGCTGTCAGCCAGCGGTGAAGAGCCGCAATTCAAGACTACCGTTCCTTCTGGGGCACGTGAATCGATCCCGACTACGTCATCGTACAAGCATGCCGGACAATTATCTTTCCTTCAGGCCTTCACAGGTTAGCAATGAGTATGCCAATCCACCATATCCGGAAAAATAAAACAGCCTAGCAGTATCGATTTGAACTAGTCCAGCTACTTCTTATAGTGAAGCGATCGGCGAAAAGATAACTCAGTAATCCATGGAGCGAAACTTCGAAGAACAGTTCAGCTGGCCTCCTGCAACACTGACCTTGGAGGTAGTGCATGCGGGCGAGAAGAAGGGGAGATAGACTACGAACTATCCCTACTGAAGCGTGAGAAAGCACCATAACCGGGCTGTATGGATCTAACCTTCTTCAAAGAAGACGTAGAATCCATTATTGCCTACCTGACGAAATTTATTGGTGCTTTGTGGAGCGAAGAGAAAGTTTCTGTGGAGTGCGACACGTTGTTAGTCATCGCTGTCTTCGAAAAGGGTACGGGAACTCTGTGAAAACCACCGTGGTATTAGCTTGGTAGCTGTCGCATTGAAGGTGCTCTCTGGTCTTAGCCTTTGAAGGTTGACTAAGCACAGGAAGCGGCACATCCTGGAAAACCAAAATAGGTCCCGTTTTGCAAGAGGATGCATCAATCACATTTTTACCCTTCGACGGATTCTGGAACCGTTACACAGGTTCTTAGAACCAACAATTGTGGTCTTCCTTGACTTGAAAGCTGCCTTTACTTCTGTAAACCGACGGGTATTGTGGTAGTGTCTATGGAGCAACAGTGTCTCCCATAATTTAATGATCCTCATAAGTCGCTGCACATCAACTCCCACTCTCACCTTAGTTTACTACATCAAATGGTGTTAAGCACGGCTGTCCTGTTTGACCTTTCCCCTTCAACTTCGCCATTGATATGATCATGAAAGACTCACTTCCAGCCTCTAATGCCTGTGGGGTCGGAATTCTCCCAAGGCGTTCGCTCACAGATATCTAGTACGCAGACAACATAGCTCTTCTTGGATCTGACGTCATTGCAATGCGGGTGATATTAAATAACCTACATAATTCTGCCTCACGGTTTGTCATGCGCTTCACACCCGCAAAGTGTAGGGTGCTGCCGCAAGACTAGGTGGGCTAGGACCCTAACCTGAATGCTTGCGGATAAGCCGATTGAGGTAGTAGACAGATTTGTCTACTTGGGCAGCTGTATCAGTCCCAGTGGTCCAGCCAAAGATTATATTTTCATCCAGCTTGGGAAGGCCAGCGCAGAAGTGACAGTTTCTCTGTCAAGAGTCGAGATTACATTGTTTCAGTGCGTCGTATATTGTTATATGGGCCAGAAACTTGGTCATTGCAAGCTTAGGACTTTAAAAAGCTGTGTCTTTCTCCACCGATGTCTTCGGGGCATCACTGGAGTGTGGTGGGGACGTAGGACCGGTAATGCTAAAGTACATCGAATGGTTTTCGGAAGAAATAACAGGCACACGACACGTGAACTGACCTCACTCCATAGGCTGCGCTAACTTGGTCACGCGGCCCGTATGCCACTCGGCCGACTTCCTCAAAGAGCCCTTTTTGCACAATCACTCGAAGGTTGGAAACGAGCCAATGGCAGTGAAGCAATGACTTGGCAACGAAGTATGAAAGCCATTACCAGAAAACTCAGTTGCGCTGGTCGTTTCCGTCTCCATGGATGAGGACCCCGAGGCAGTACAGATACGTCCCAGTGGCGCGCTCACTTGTGCGCTTTGATCCAAGCTGTTGCCTTCCATGTCTAGCTTCCCCTCTCTGTCCCCCAAGTGAAAAGCCCACTGACATCCCCTTTATTCACCCGCCAGTTATGTCACTTACCGCTTCCAGTGTGTAGCTGTCCACTCGCACATCCCCAGTTCATCGGTGAACGAATCTGTGGTAGCTATAACCACTACACCATGTGCACAGTTTGGGCAGCTGTTATAATGACGATGCACTGAAGACGATAGCTTTGGTGCCGAAACCGATTACATGGTTGAGCCATATCTGTCAGCCTTACTAACCACTGATGAGCTGAGTCCCAGAATCCCCATCCAGGGAGGAGCAGTTGTCACCCCGACTGAGTTCACTGGTTAATGCTTTCATATTCCGTTGCCAAATCATAAACTGTTCGCATCGGTTTTCCACTCAGCACAGGGCTGGGCTAGGTGGGTCGTCCCCTGACGGGCGAAGTTCATGTCCTAACCACTGTAACTTATGAAGTATGAGTAGCTCGTTCATTGTGAGAGAGTCTCTTCCTCAGCAGCTGGACGATTGATAATTCCTTGGCACCACTAATCCGATGTTCCCACCAGACCCGCTCAGTGCCTCGGAGACACCGAAGGTCAAACACTGACAGCTTTCGTGCATCTGCGCGTAGATGCCACGTTTTTGATCCACAAAACAGTATGGATCGCACCGCCGCAGTGCATACTCTGTCATTTACAAGCAAAATGATGTCACGCCAGTGCCATAGGTGTCTGGAAAAAGCCGCCTTGGCCTTCCCAGTTTGAGAAGTGACCTCGTATTTAGCCAGTTTATCGGAACTTTTATACAACTCCGGGAAAACCTATTTATCTACCACATCGACTGGCTGGTCTGGAAGTGTGAAGTTTTAGTATGATCTCGCCCATTATTGGAGCAGTACTTTCCAGTTTGCAGGTGTGAAGCTCAAAGCAAACTGTGCAGCAGAATCATTTAGATTATTTAAAATGATGAACTCAGGCTAAAGCTTGCTGTATACTCGTACGCGCCCACAGGGCTTTGCGCACAATGACCTGATAAGGGATGTAAATTTGGGAGGAACACCTTTGATCATCAGATACCACCAAAGCTCCTGATGATCGATAGAATCAAAAACAGATCAAGAAAAACGATCAACGTAGGACGTTTGGAAGAGTGGTGCTACCCAAGAACTTGTCACAAGGTAAACATATGGTCGATGCGTCTTCGGCCAGGGTGAAGCCCAGCTTGATTCTCACGAGTTAATCTCTCCCGATGATCGATCATCCTGCCCAAAAGAATGCCAGAGAGCACCTTAGGTGCGATGGCTACCAGGTTATACGATGCTTTCCGCATGGCGTTCTTTCATCCTTTTTGAAGACTAAGATGACGGTCGACGCCGCCCTCCCCCACTCCACTGTTCTGTTTTCATTCCATGTCTTCTGTAGTATGGTCGTCAGACTGTTCGTCAGGGCTTCATCGCCTTTGAAGGCTGGGGTACAAACCATTTGGGCCGGGTGCTTTGTCGCATTGGAGGGCTGATATTCCGAAGTAGATTTATGTTACCAATGGCGGATGGGTGTCGATGCTTCATTCAGGTTCGTTGGTTTCTTCCAGATATTGTGCTGAAGGAGACCAGCTGATCATTTTTTTTAGTGTACAACCTATCGCTCAAGACGACAGTTCTGAGAATGAATTGCTGTTCCAGCTTTTCTGTAAATCGTTTCGTTGCTGCCCGTCTTTTGACCGGTGGACCTAATCAGCCGGAATAGGGCTCGGCTGTTTGCTGTAGTGAGAGGCTTCCCCCGAGCCTCCTTCATTCACCAGCATTATCTGTCATTCCTCAAGCTCTTGATCTTTCGGCGTTTCATAGACCTCGTGGTCGTTAATTACTAGTACAACTTTTTGGCATCCTTAAAGCCTGCTGATCTCGACGAACTCCAGTGTTTATTTGATCAGGTCGGACAGCTCGAGCAGACCAACTGTCGGGCAGCCATAGTATCCGGTTTTTGGGATCGACCCGTTTTTAACTCACTCTCCCCCAGGGCTGGCACCATAGTTACTCCCATAAATATGGACATACTAGTCGTATAGAGAAAATACCTTACTTGCTTCACACACCTATGGTAGAGGACAGTACGGCTTTACTTCCAGACTGCCCTGTATTACGATTGATCGTCGGACGGGGACTGGCTGCTCTTTTCTGATTGCCCCCCTTTGGCCCTCTTGGCATGGTTGGACCTTAAGAAACGAAGTTTCAGTCACTACAGCCCGCTGGACCATTGCAGCACTCAAGCCCGACTACCACGTCAAGATGACAGCTTCTAGTTGGGTCAAGTTTTATCGTCTACGTAATGTAATCAGGTCAGATATATCGGTATTGACTGAATGTATGGATGCTTATGTAGGACTCTCAGAGTTTGATGGGTTTGGTATAAAAATCTGTCTTATCTACGACTTTGGAGACGGGTTTATCGCCTTGTACTGATTCACTTCTAGTATCACATTCCACCATTCGAGCCGCCTACTGACTGACCGGTTTTATCAGTCACCAAGACAATCAATAGCAACGCTATTGACCATAGATAGCAGTGTCCAGAGCTGCCATGATAACTCTGATCACGCGTTTTTCTTAAAATAGTTTTAGGATTCTGTAGGTGTGCGAATGTGGGTACCACCGAGTTAGACATAAATCACTTCCCTTCCGAAGGTGATTCATACGCAGTGTAACTAGCTAAGTGGGGGGAGGGCGAGGTGGTTCAGTGGTTAGAGCGCGAATTTACTGACCGAAAGGTCCGTGGTTTGAACCCCACCTCTGCATCTCGATTTTCCTTGTCTGGGCTTGGGCAACTTGGCAGTATCCCAGCCCTCGTGCTTCCTTCGGGTGGCATGGCAGCTAGGCACTGAAAGAGTGTTACGGCTGAACAATTATCTATGATTTATTATTATTCATAACTAGCTAAGTCAGCGGGATAAATTACAGTTTTTCACTCCGTCAGCTTAGTCCTGCCCGGTGGACACTTTTGAATTGCACTGGCAGAAAAAACCTGTTATTCAGTTTGTTGCTTTAACTAGTTACAGCCACATTGGACGCAGCGAAACACCTGTAATCTGCCGATTCTCTCCAGTAACTTGATGTAGATGCCAAGCGGTGCACGTTTAGTTTCGAACCTTTAGATGTCACCTTTAAGACACAAATAGCTCAAAACAGGATACACCGTAGTAGTGTGAGCGTTCATCGGCTGCTACCACTTTGAATTTTCGAACTCTCTAGACAGAACCATTTCCCAGTTTTCAGTGACACTTCTCTACACAGTTCCGTTAGGCTGTTGGTCATTAGACCGTGGGTTATCCAAGATGATGTGACCCATGGTCACTTCCTTGTCACTCCGTGTTATGTTTCGACAACGCAGCGAGCAAACGATAATATGAGCGGACCGTGACGATATTCTATCCCCAGCTATGTTGCCTGATCCCGACTCCTAGTACAGCGGAATAGTAAGAGGAAGGAACCTTGGACACAACTTTAATGCTCCGACCAACAAGCGATCTACGGAAAAGTGACACTGAATATATATATATATATCCTTAGTTTGACCTTGAAAAATGCCGAAGTTCGTTAGCGCACATAAAGATACAGAGTTTTTGGGGATATTGATATCCCCAACTCTCCGATTTCCCACTCCATTAATAATGATCTTCTTGTAGGTCTGTCCGTCAAGATTGACGACCCCTTTCGTCTCGCCACGATATCTACAGGTTAGCTGGCACCGACAACCTCAGGTATCTCGAAATCGATCTCCAAACATCTACGTTTGGTTCATCTGTCTGCTTTTTAATGTTGGCCTTCTGAAGCAAGCAGGGCAACAGGCTGCTCCTGCTCACCCACTGGACTCACTTGAAAGTAATGTATGCTGCGTATCGGTAACAACAGTTCGAAATCCAAGCACAATTGTTGACCTAATGTCCCACCACTCCTCTCACTTCCGGCTGCGCACTTCTGGCGATCCAGCGGCTACTGTGGCACGCTGTACAGGGCTCGGTGTCACTCCTGTTGCCCCGGCGGAAGGGTCCTTTCCTGCTGGTTGCCTCTGTGCGGTTCGTCTGGCAACGCCCCTGAAGGAAGCTTATAAGCGTAGTGTTGATTGTTGTCTGTTTATCGTCCCATTTGACTCTAGCTGTGATATCATCAAAAACAAGTTTTATGACGCCTTAAGTGCACTGTCACGTTGGGCTAAAAGCCTAGGTATCGTGATTGCCTTGGATTTGGATGCACAAGAGTGCAGACTTACGGCATTTGAAACCCAATCGGGCGATCGACTTGAATTAGGCTCCGTAAGTACAGACGGCGGCGAACAACTGCTCCTGCTGTGTGCTGACTACAGACTGTTTTTTATGCAGTATTAACCTCCGAAATGACCATTTCGCGTTAGCTATGGATCAAAATTAATCACGTTGCTATCATTTACGGATGGCGCGCATCAACAACCGCGTGTCGATCCTTTTGGGGGCTTGTATGGGTTTTGACCATGCACTCGTCCGGGGTCTCTTCTTCGCTTTCCAAGGCCTTGCAAGGGGCGGAAAGCCCGCTTACCAACCTACAGATTCACAGACCCCGACGTTGAACGAATTTATCGGAACTGTCTTCCGGACCCTTCCAACTTCCCTACCGTCGGATGTGAATTCACTGTGGAACGAGATCGCCACATCTTCGCACATTGCCGAGAGTTTCTCCTGCAGTGCAGCACTTCTAGCTTCACCCAACCATTGGATATTTGACAAAACTGTTACAGTTTGAGTTTCGGTCAAATGTTCACGCCGGTCCCGGACATATTTCAACCGGGCTGATAATAATCAAAAGAAAATTAGCGTCCACGCCTATCGTGAAGCTTGTTAGACACGGAAGACCAAAGAACTGGGAGAGGCCCATAATGCCAGAAGTGCTCGAAAGTTATTTCAGTCGGTCTTTGTCACCAGTCCCCGAAAACCCTCATGAAATAAATTGGCGCCACTATCTTTAATAGAGAAGCACTCTTTCGGATTGTCGAAAGGACCTAAAACCCTGGAGCCCTTTACGCCCTCAGAGGTTTATGACTGCATATCTTCTATCAAGCGCCACCCTGCTCCTTGTCCGAACGAACTTCCACCTGCGTTGTCAAAGGATGGGAGTGATGTCCTCAGTCAACGTTTGTATGTCCTGTTTGCCTCCCTTTGAGAAAAGGAAATTGTCTCAGACATCTGGGGAGAACAAGTAATAGTGCGAATTTTCAAAAAGGTGTCCCGTAAATAAATGCGGCAGTCACGGAGGGATAAGCTTTATTCCAGTTGTAATGAGACTCTTGATGTCAGTTGCCAGCCATTGCTTTGTTATGGTCCGTCAAGCGTTAAATCGAGAGTAGCAAGTGGAATTTCTGCCTGGCGGTGGTTGCATTTTGCATTCTTGAAATTTTAAGCCGACAAAGGCGTAATACGCAAGCTTTCTCACAATTCTTTGTTGTAGTTTTTGGTCAGCCGAGGAAGGTAATGACCGCGGAGCACTGAACCGTTCTGGAGCTGACTTAACCAATCCAAAGGATACTTCGTATCAAGTCGTGTTCCGGTGATGCTTTTACTCTCATTGACTGTAATACCGTATTTCCCCGACTCTTGCACCGGTATCTGATAATAATCATCCTGTAGATCAAGCCTGCTGAAGACAGTAAAGCGTTGTGTCTTCTGGGTATGGTTGTTTATCAATGAAAACAGATAAGTGTGTAGACCGTACGACTGTCTTTGAATATTATTCGCTTCTTGCATCTTTCTATGACTGTAGCCAAGAATTGTGCTCTCTATGGAGGATGAGGGGGCACAACAACGCCCTTTAAAACTGGATGAATGGAACTTTAATTATCAGGGCTATGACGTAATTTGATGACGACTGGTCCACACTTGACAGCGAAATGCTTAAATGTGGGCGGCTTGCATAGGGATCGTCCATACTTCCCTCGAATGGTATCTCAGCTTTCGAGTGAAGTGTGGGGAAACCATGAGTACATCAGAACGCAGAACTGGGAGGATAGAAGGTTTGGTCCGATCCTAACACGCTCTTTGTTAGCTAATAGGTACATAACTATGACCTAGTATGTTACTTGACGCATATCGAGAAGCATTTAGCTTGATTGAGCTGGACAACCAGCTTTTTCCGAGTGCACACATCTTTGTACGTCCATGTACGACATGCAAGGCAACAGTATGAGGAGAGTTATCGAGTAATACCTCTGTTTTGTCCTTTGGACCAGAGTTGATCTCACCCGCTCAACCTGTCGGAACTACTTCCATATGTTCTCCGTTTTTGGTTTAAAATCAGGGTTTAGCCGACTCCCCCAATGAACCATCATCCCGCCATAGCGTGAGGCACTTCCACTTTGATGGAAACTTGCCTGCCACGAGAAGGTGGTAAAGTGGACTTCCTCAGCAAAAGCTACATGATGGCATCTTGTTTGTGAGCACCTTAACGGGGCGCAAAGGACGATCTTACTCTAGTCCCATCACACCCATATCCGACCGTGTTAAGGTACTTGCAGTCAGCGTCAAGGGCAAACTCACGTGTTTTCACACTTTTCTCTTCGGGTTTATGGTGATCCAGAAGCGACGCCTCGTGAAATATACGGCGTGTGAGTTTCACTCAGCCTCAGGGTTGAACGCGCTTCGTTGGATTGGACTCCAGAAAACAGTCGTTTTCGCGCCGTTCGGTCGTCTAACCCGACCCGGCTCAGTACTATAAAAACCGATGCCCGTTTGTAGTTTCAGCCTACGCTACAACGGACTACAGTTCTGACGCTGAGGAGAACACTTTGTATCAAGATTTATCCCGACTGACGAGTCAAGCAGGGAGCAATTAAATTACTTACCGGTTCTGTGGTTGCTCCAGTCGCCCATTTGAGCCCTGCGGAATCACATCTGGGTGCTCAGTTCTGAGTCGATTCTCGCCTCACAGTGGAGACCGATGCCTCTGGTTGTGTGGTGACTACCTGTTTCTGGTCAACACGAATTTTCGGCACATATGCCATCAAGTGCAATTCAACCGTGGATCCAATTGGATCACGTTGCTACCTGCTGCCGGTGGACAGCTACAATCAAAAACTTTTCTTCTGGACACAAATTGATTCTGATCAAGCCGTAGTGCGAACACGTCTGACGATTCACTTCACCTCGGACCTTTACAAGTCGGCAAGAGCCATTTCAATCCCCTCGTTCTGTTCTGCAACCATGAACAGCATATATGAGCTTCGCGATTTTAGTCGGGACGGTGGCTAACCACCGACAAGGATGCTTGAACCCGAGATAGCTCAGTGGGTAGGGCGCAAACTTTCTATGGCATCTCGACTGCTCCTGTCTAGGCTTGTGTAACTTGGCAGTATATCAGCCCTTCCTTTGGGTGGCTACCATACCACCCGAAGGAAGCACGAGAGCTGGGGTACTGCCAGGTTGCCCAAGCCTAGACAGGAGAAGTCGAGATACAGAGGTCTGGTTCGAACCATAGACCTTCCAGTAAGTAAATTCGTTCTCTAACTACTGAGCCACCTTGCTCCCAATAGGCAGGGTGCTACATCAATAAACATAGAGGTGGTCGATAGGTCACAGAATGATGTCATCCATTTAGGGCAATGGGCCTATCAACAAACTTTCTGGATGTATCTTTCCCTCATTGGTTGCAGATCGCGTCTCGAGCGATAGTGCGCTGAATTCTCCATAATTGGAGATGCCTTCAGTCATTTTGTCAGACTTTGGTAACCGAGACTAATGAATTGATTGATTGTTCGACCGTAGTCAATCGCCATCCACCTTGAATGGTTTGTGAACACCAGTGACCTTCAAAGGTGATGTTGACGGTTCACTAGTATCATCTTTCAACAGACGGCCAGCTTCGGAACGTATGAACTGTTCGTAATCGGCAGTATGGTATCGCGGTTTGTTTGTGACCGGCTCGCAGTTTGGAGGCTTCGATGAGCCACTGTGTCAGACAAAGAGAAATATAAAAGTCGTCCATTAAATAAACAGGGTTGGTGTCAGAAGGCGTCCAGACACGAAAAGTACATGTGCAGAGAACGACGCGTTCCTAAGGTCACCATCGGTACCACATGTTCCGGATAGCAGGTGCTTGGGGGATCCTACCAAACACGGCTTAGCATCATTCGATCGGCGGATTGGGTGTGAAATTGTTCACGGCAGGAACGTCGTCAGTGACTAGACAGAGCGAACAAGCGAATGACCATATTTGGCTATTTATCCATTCTATATATTTACGCAGAAGCTCTGTATGTTTGTCCTGACAATACGGCCGTGTCCCGGGTTCGCTGTCTTCTCCTTATCGCGTAGTCTGGCAGGCTCAGTTCAGGCGTTACCAATACACGGCCACCCACGGTACAACAGTTGGCCTACGTCGTTGTGGGACTACAACTTTGAGCCACATTCGACAAAGTCCATAATCAAACACCCTTTCGCACCCAACCTTGCGAGTCCTAAGGCTCCTGCTGTCGAAAGTTTAGCAGTGCATTCTTTCGTCCTCCGTTTTAACGTCATTCGTTGCCGCCGCAGCGTTTCTTTCGTCGAGATCCCGCACATCTGGCGGGCTAACTGGGCTGCATTCTGCGGCGTGCAAGCTAACGCAGCTGCTTTTCAGTATTAACGTATGACAGTTTCGTCTTCTTGTTGTTGTGCAGGACGCCTTTCCGTATCTCAGCACTGTGAGCACTACGGAAGAATTGCTGCGAACGAAATTGACCGCTACACGGATTATTCCGCGACTTTCAAAGGCTTGGGACTCGGTGGACAGGTACCCTAAGTGTTTGTGCTGTCTGAATCTTTTCCCTCTGTGATGTGGGCCGAAGTCCGAGCTTATGGGCGCACAACTGCAGGTTTCGATGTCGACACATGGTCGTGTCGTGGTGCCCCCTTCATTCCGCTTGTATTCAACTTCAATATGCATGGAGGTGTTTTAAAATTCAAAGGGCTGTTTAGCTCTTCAGTACTGTCTGGATAACCAAACAAATGTAACAAGATTCGAAGGTCCATACGCCGTTCTTTTGCTGAGGACTGCGCTTTATTTACACTTTCTTAAGTAGACCGGAAGCATATAGCAATGAGAATCCTATCTGCGACATCCAAATGTAGCTCAAATGTATATATTCCTCAAACGCCTGGTTCATCCCAACGTGTCCGTGAAGGCACCATAATCTACTGAATGCATGTATTAACTTTGATTTTGAACCATAGGATAGGAGTGTCCCACTCAAAACCATACACATACAAACAGAGTAGTGCATTTAGAGACCCAGCGTGTCTCTCTGGTAGAATACAAGCGATTCGCGACGAACGTTCCAGCATCATTAGCTTCCGAGCACTGGTTGGCCTGTGGGCGTGTCTGCACGCGCAGAATCAGCTCTGTGAAACACCAATATCTCCTCAACGTCTCTGTCTGCCAGGTACTACAGCAGTACCTCTCGAACGGGGCCACTTTGTGTAAATCCGTAAGCGTATTAAAATAGGTGTACGCCAATCCTGTGTATATTTCGATGTCTGCGTAAAGCTTTTGCCTGATAAGTGCATCCAATGATGTCAGACAAGACTGCTCTTCAACTTTAATGCGGAAGCATCCATTTGTCTCTGGAATCGCCAAAATCGGACTGCTCTCAGAACCTTCGCTTGTAGACATTTAGTACGCCGAAGACAAAACTTCATGTGTGCTGAACTTCGCAGAGATGCAAACAGTAGTAATTCAAAGAACTCAGTTGCACGACTCGGACTGCGTTTCATACCTACGAAGCGTAAGGTGGTACTGCAAGACCAAACCCAAACCATATGCTTCCGGATGATACAGTCGATATGGTAGACGAGTCTGCTACTTGGGCAGTTGTATCAGCCCCGCTGATTTGGGGAGGATGGAATTGCCCTTTATATATGGAGGACAGGTTTGCTGCCGCATGTTCCAGCTCTCAACCTGAGAACGAGACGATTGTTGTTGGTCGACCCCCCACCTAGTGCTCAGGCTGTTGTAAGAGGTTGAAAATGTCACATGGTCACTTCCCAATATTGTTCAGTGTATGACGGAGGTTTGTAAAACATCACCCAGTTTTTTGTAACGGTAGCAGCTCATCTAGGTACATCCCAGGTGTATTGTCAACATTTTCGGCACATAAACGTTTCCAGTTTTTAGCTACTTTCGTGGACAGAGTCAAATCCTTCACCTCCCTGTTTGGGGAATTTTGGGCTATGGTTGGCTAATTGGATCTTACATTGAACTAAGGAGTTGAAGCAAACCTTTCGCAGGCCCTTGGAGCTACGAGCCACTAGTGAATAACAATAATAGACAGTAACATATTAATCCGAATGAATGGCTAGGGCGAATTAACGAGGCATAATCTGTCAGATAGCCACTATATCTCAGCAATCAGCATGTCAACAGCGCAAGGTAATTGCTATTCTCGATTTTGCTGCTTGTTTGTTGAGAATATCCAAGACCAGGTTGGTAGTGCAAAAAGGCTTTGCAAGACAATCCTTGCACGGTGAATCTTTTGAGAGTTGTGCTAAATCTCTTCAGTTTCATAGTATATCTGACTGAAATATGCAGTTGATCCGGCGACATAGAATTATGTAGTCACACAGAATAGATTAACTTAATCCCAACCCCGGCTGCGCTTGGCCAGCAATACTTGAACGGAGACGGAAACCTGGGTAACTGACACATCTGATCAATTTACCAGTGTTTGACAGTCGTCTTTTCCGCCCATCTTTTGCTGGTCCCCATACCCAAACAAATCAATATGGTTATCCAACCCTCAGGTCACGGTTTTCATGTCTGTCGTCGTTTGAACTCCGGACTAGGCACTGCAGTGACGTTACCTAATACACTCGCATCCTCTATCTGGATTTTCATGCAACATCTCGTTACCCTCATTCTGAATTCACCGTTTTTTTTAAACTCATTTGCACTTTTTACTTACGACCTAGGCGACGAAAATGTCGGATTTTATATGTAGCTAATTTGCGACTTGACCTCTAATTCTGCTCGTGGTAAGGTGATGGTTCACCCCAGATTACAACCATAGTTTATTTTTATTGTCTGTTACCAAGGCAACGTATGTCCAATGACTTACTGTTGTCTTAGCCACCAGCCACACCTACTGCTGTAAAAACATAGCGAGACGTATTTGAAACGTTATTCTGTCCTGTCCTTTGTCTTGTGACAGACGTGGTAATTGCATCATTCTAGGGGCAGGAAAGTTTACTATTATCACGACATGAAAATTCAACGAAAATCGCTTCAATCACATGTCACCCTAACTCGAATTGGTTCATTTTACATCATTGCGGCGGTCGACCAAAAGTTTTGACGATGTTGGAGGCAGTCAGATATTTAAAAAAAGACATCTTGTATGGGGCCAAGGAACAAGCTTTTTGCACCTTCCTGAGGTAACGTGTGTACAGGTTATCCGGATGGGTGCCCAAGACCTCCGAATTGATATTGGTTACCATGAGCCACTACGACGTGTGAAATTAAGAAGGAGTGATTTTGGTGCATCTTTTCATGTGGTAGATGCTGTTATTTGAATCGTTTGGTTTGGTTCCCCAAAATAAGCAGACACGCTAGGTTGTGCAAAACAGCGAAAAATGTCGGTTTGTCAAACAGGTGTGTCGGTCGTCCGAATTTCCGCCTGCTTCCGAGCACTGCGGAACTGTCACGATTAGATTTGGAACCGTATTCGCCCGTTCTACGTAATTACGTAACCCTATATAGCCGGACCGGCTAGTCTGATGGTGGCGAGCTAATTGCTCCCTAGTGAATTTTAAGTGTTGGAATCCGTTTCCAAATTTTACGTGCTTACGCACGTAAAAAGTGAGGCCATTCCGTTTCGAGTTGCATTATCGCTTGGAGGATCAATCAGTTCTTTTTGATTAAACATTTTTTGCTTTACACCATGTTGATTTCCCGACTGCATTAGGGCAGCGTAAGCATGTAGGTATGTAGCATGTCGAGGGTGCGCACACTGAATTGAGTCAAAACGATCTATTTGAGCCTATGTACTTGACGTGGCTTAAGGATATGAAGGTGACGAAGAGCCTGAGTGTCTTTCAGTGCTGTGCGCCTTCCAGAACGGGATCCACCTGACCCATCCTGTGTTAATCCGTGAACTTTTCAAGGTATATCCGCTAACCAGTTTTAATGGCGTTTAAGTCACCGGTTTGTATCCAGATTATCGGAGTGAATGTCTTGAGGCGTAGGCACCTCAGATTTTATGGGTGGACTGGCACGAAACCTCTCCTTTTTCGTCCTTCACTAAAGGGTTTTAACTAATTAAGTCCGCTCGGTTTTAGGGCGATAAAACAGTGTCCCCACACTGTTGCTTCTATATTCTGGTGTGCGAAGTTTGCGGCGGGTATTCAGCAGTGGTTGGGCAAAGTATATGACCAGCCATCAGTTGAATCTCAGATCCAACATGTAATCCACCCTCTGGTGCATACCAGTGTTCGGGCGGCCTCGGTGCACTTTTCGGCGACTCATGTATATCTTCATCTTTTTGTTGTATCGTAGTATAGTTGTCACCTCTTTTGTCCGTCATTAACGTGCAGTTTTTCATCCCTTCCGTAAACACCTACAGTCTTGCCACCAGTCCTTGTTCCTCGACACAGTGAATATCCCAGTGTCGGTTCCGTCGCCTCATCACCAACCGCTCCACAATGCGGGGCTGGAAACAATGCACTCATCGGGAATGCTGGTAATCGCCTGTCCATGTTTCATCAGATGCCGGAGCCCACTATGCCCTACAATGTCAGTTATCCACAAGGCTTTGCACATTCTCCCACAGGGATGGCAAGCAATGGTACTTCCACCGAAAGCTCCATCACCACGCTATCATCTCCAAGCAGTACGTTGAACTCAATCCTTTTGCTTAATCGCAACATCGTTTGCCCGTTTTGTAGCCGCCAAAGACTTCTTGTTCGTTTTTTTTTCATGTAGTGTTTAATCTGCCTGGTTGGACTGCCTCATCGCGAAACTCCGTAGTTTCCCTGAGGCGGTGGTTGAATGAGATTCGGTGTGAGATTTTGCGATCATCTGCTTACTGTCCTCCGGTATCCGATAGGAGACCGTATTCACTTTCCCCTTCGTTTTCTTGTTCGAACCTTTTCCTGTCATTCAATCGATTGGAGACAGCTTGAAGCGGCTTGGTTAGTTGTGGTTTCGGAAAGCTCGGATAGCAGTTGACGAACGTTTGACGCTTAATATCGGAGGTTCATCAGACCAACTGAGCAAATTGTGATCCACTCAGTTGGTATTTGGACCAACCACTTTTCTGAGTTTGACGTTTTGTCATTCTGATTTGCCCGGATTGTAGTGGTTGATAACGAAACAGAAACCACACTGCGAATTGCTGACGAAGCCTTTGTGTCAGGAGCGAAACTAAATTCAGTGATTGTTTTCAAAAGTTTTCAGGGTTTCTTGTCATGTGCTTCTATCGCGAACTCCTTGCCGTCGCTGTACTTGGTTTTTTATGTGAAACAATTCGATATTTGCACCGACTTGTCGTGGATTCGGTCGGACAGCATGCTCACTTGCGATTAGTAAAGTTGCCTACTGTTCACAAAGCACAGCCAGTGTTGCCACCGAAATGCGGGAACCGTCTTATAATTCGGATGGTAGGTAAAATTATCCATGGTAGGTCGCGGAACGTCCTTGTTCCTAGGTTGAAGGTAAACCGTCCCAGACACTGCAGTAGCTAGTCCTGGATTTATGGAATTCCATGCTTCATGTTCACCGCTCGGTCTTGATGTATCTATGCTAGGCAGGCCTCCGGGGACGACCCACTTCCTTACGAATACCGTAAATATAATGCTCCATGAGGCACTTCATCAGCTCTTTAGGTTTTTTTCCACTCCCGTTGTTAGCAGTATGAGTTCAGTTTGTTTGGTAGTTCATTCCTCAGACCACCTCACTACAAATCTATATATTAGCTCTTGGTGATTGTGGGATTTGTAGAATTCCCGTTCACGTAACTTTCGTTTAAACAATCGTCCTCCTGTACTGGCGTAGTCATTCTGGTGAGTCCATACCAAAGGAGGAAAGCACTAGACTCGAGTTTCGCTTTTATTAGACCTCATCACCAGTGCATACCCTTGGCCATGCTGGGGTTTGAACTCCGGACGTCTGACATGCGAGTGTTACCACTACTCCACCGGCGCACGCTGAATGCTCACTTTCTCAGAACCGTGTTCAAGGTAAATCAGGTTTCGTGAGATCTCCTCAATGGCAGCATTTGACTACCTTTCAGTTCTGAGATCACTCAGGGTTTAACCAGAAACCACCCTATTTTATTCATGAGTTTTACAGTCACGTTTTGCCCTGGTGGGTAGGCTCGTCCTACTAGGGTTGCAGTGTTACAGGGCTAGATTGAATACCTCTCTGATAGCGATAATAATGTGTGGTGGTTTTGATTACACATGTGATTGCATCGTTCCAAAGACCACATGTTGTGTGTGGTGTAGAGACTGTGGATTTTGTTGGCAACTTTATCATATGAGTTAATCCATACGGTAAAGCTGGGAAGTGCTTTATAAACGTTGCATCCTTGCTGGGAATCACCGGTAGTGTGATTTTTGCCAATTACTGAGGAATTCCGAGCGCAAAACGTTTGGGAAGAGTGTTTCAACACCACCGTTCAGCTCCGGAACGAATGTTAAACAGTATGGTCATATTAGACCTGAACGGGGTACGGCACCAGTTACCCTTTCAGCACGCAGTTTGTGTCCATCACCCCGTAGTCCAGTCATTCATGATTGAATTTCATGTTTGTAATGAGTCGCGATTTATGCACAGATCGTACTTGTACCTCTGGGGTGCTTCTGACCATGCTCTGCAGGCAGTTTCACCCATTCCCTCGGCTTATCCGGACGCCTTTTAGGGGGATGTTGTCTATACTCTTTGAATTCCATGTGGCTGCCACTGATTCTTGATAGATCTGTCCCACGGCGGCATGACTGATGCGTTGGATCGGAAGCCGGCTTTAAAATCCGAAATATTCAGTGTGCTTGACTGTGCACATCCGGTGGCTCACATGAAACCGACCGAGCAATATCCGCATTCTTGTGATTACTCTTCGACCATTAAAAGACAGGAGGACCGTGCACAGCGGCACACATAAGCTTGATGGAAATGTTTCCATAGCTATCCACCATTTTCGCCCATGTTGGGACTCATCATGTAGGCGTAGTCCCAAAGTTTCAAATATTCTTATTTCCCACTTGGATACGAAATCTGACTTTAATGGAGCTGTACACTCACCTGCGAATTAACGTCTTATTCCACTACACTGTGTTTTGACTTTACAACTTTCCATAACTAAGCAAACTGTTTGTGTACGGCAGTGAAGCCTCGGTGTCAGCTGACGTGATGATGTTGACGCTATCTCACAAGTTAAGTCTGGTGCAGTCTCACTCTTGTCTACCCGTAAGAGCAAAATAGGTAGTTATATTCGATCGCAAGGGAGAGTTGGGCGTATTTCCGTGGTGTCAACAGTATAAGAGCTAACTAACCTCTTGCGACCACCATGCACAGTCATATGACCTCGTTAGCCAGATGGTCAGTACATTCAGTGTATCCCAGCTTTTTGTTACCCCTGTCCGTCTCCGTTTCTATGGTGAATGATGGAAATTCATCACCCGGGCAGTGTATAGAGTTTTTTGCTTGACTTTACTGGATTTACATGTATCATATACTGCAATAATTGAGTGAAATATTCAATAGCTGTGCCTTCACGTTACGAGTAAAACTACAGAAACTGATAGATCAACGGATGATTTGCTTTTCTGCATCAGAGAAGCTAGCTAAAAGGTACCCACGCAAACTTTTCTAGTGCATAAGCTAGTGCGTGGATTGGGATTCCAAAGGGGTCGGTCACCAAAGAGAATGAGTTACACACAGCGCACTCAGTGACCTGATTCAGTGTTATGTGAGTACCTTTTGGCTTTCGTGCAACCTGCTGGAGCTTTAGGGGCATTAATCGGTACCTAGTCAACTCTGTTAGGCAGATCTAACACCAACCTGTGTATGGAGCGTCGTGATACTTGCTTCAGATTTCGATTCGGTAGTCAACAGAAATGACCTACCACTAGAACAAGACCTACAATGGCTGGCCCAACAAAACGCTGGGAACCGTGAAGAACATGTCATTTGGCACGCAGCGGAGGCTTTGGATCAATGTCTCCAGGATCGCAGAGAAAGACCGTTGTGAAAACATGACCAGTCACCAGATGTGGATGGTTTACATTCAGCGTCTTTTCACAACGGATGAAGCTCTAGTAACTAACCGGTATAACTGCTGCGCATCATCGAGAAGGAGGAATATGGACTCCAAAACGGGGAACTTCTGCAGCCGTGATAGTCACGTAGGAAGCACGCGAACACTGCGGAAACCGTTGGTGTACCAGCTTAGAACCTTGCTGTCATATTGCCGTCCCGTCCCTTCCCTTGCCAGTTGCCCGAGAATCTATTGCGTTAGGTCAGTATACTTCGAGCCTTTTCTTACCCTGAGCATGAACGTGTCCCACTTTCCCACATCTTTTGTGGGAATGCGTGCTCTGAACGTCCAACAATGGTAGCCTTTCTTGACTTCAAAACTGATTTGTATCATCTTAACCGCAGATCCTATGGTTGTCTGTCAAGTAGTGTTTCAACCGACTTCTTCAACCTCTTGAAAGTGCTTTATGCCAGCTGCAATGGGTGAATGGAAGCCCATGGCAATCTTCTGAGTTCACCACATTAAGCTATGTCTTATGAGGATGTCTTGTTACGGTTTTTGTCGACAATGTTATATACTATCCTGTGTCAACCTGCGATGCACTTTGAGCCGAGATTTATCCTACTTGGACAAATGTCCTGGTAACCTGGCTCTTCAACTAATACTACGGGATGATACTACTGTAATGTTAATCGGTAAATATCTCGTGCTTCATACCCTCCGACCCTACCGTTTGCAGAGAATTCATCAATGTGATTATCAATTTGTAAGGTTCCCTGCTGCTGATGGAAGGGTCAGAGTGACAACGATGCCGTCGGCATTCGTCAATTTTCCAGCAAAAGCGGAGTTTAAAGTGCATTGCACACCAGTAGCTCAAACACTGCGAGCTGATGTCAGAAAACTCCGTGTTCGACGGTCTGTGTTTCCAAAAAAAAACTGACTATTTGGGTCAGTTTTGAACAGTTATTCTGAGATAAACGGTAACACATATGCCGTGGATGAGTTGGTGTGCTCTATCTGCGCTTACGTTCTTCGGTCATCCTTTGCTTTTTTTCACCAACCAAATCAGGGGATTACACTTATGGGACCTCATGTTTAATTTGTCAGTGCATTACGAAGTTCTTCGTTCGCTGAGTGTCTCGGGATGTTGGATTTAGTGGCAAATTTGGTACACTTGCATACTCTGTGGTGCCTCTACATCCAGGTTATTTCATTTTTTTCTGCATAGTTGTCACTCCCAAATCCTTCGTGGCTGTTTGAAACAGCGTCCACATTTTATCGATTGTCCCTAGTTCACCCCATAGTTCAGCGAAGTAACCTGATCCATGTGAATGCAGTGGATAGATGCGTGATTAGTGGAGTTTCAAATTGTTTGAAGGATGCTGGTAGTCGAATCAGTTTGTTGCAGCGTCCACTGATCATACTGATTTCATTCAGGCCCCTGACGGCCTGTCGTTTTCAAATGATCCATGATTTCAGTTTTCATGGAACAATTTCTGCGTGGCCCCGTGTGTCCGACCCGCAACCAGGCTTGGTAAAGGAACGATTGACTGCTTTTCGTGGATAATCGTGCTTCAGCTTGCTTTTTGGTGACCTGCATTCCTTGTACGGTAATAATTGCAATGAAGCTTCCATCCTTTTGGGACTGGTTTTACGTGACCGTGAACCATGTCTTTCTTCGACCCATCCTCAGTTCTTCCCACCACCCACACAGTGATCCAACTACTTTGTTGCAATTCTTTACCACACCAAAACCGGTATCGTTAAACGCACCAATCTAACCGGTACTCTATCACAGATGCAGCATTGTCTGTGCCCGTGACCAGAAAAGCGGCATGCCTTTTGGTTACCACTGTCTTGATTGGTCGGTTCCCGGTATCATCACTTTCTCCGTGTACACACACGCACCGTTCTACTGCTCGCTACATGGTTGTCTTTTGTATATTGTTTGGTTTTCCCTGACTTTTTGTACACTCATGTAGGTGTGCGCTCATTACACACCATGGAGCTTGTTTTCCATCCACGTCATCTGTTATTTATCACCCTTTATGGCGCCTCCCCCCCCGACTAGTGACCTAGTTGTGCGCAGGCACGCATCTACGTGTGTGCACACGTTCACACACAGTGTAACACATACTAAGCATTCATATGACGTTGGGTGCCGTGACTCGATTACCTGGTGACTGAACATGCGCTTTCTTGCTTGTTCTCAGTCATAGCACATAGCACACATTCATCTTTTCCAGTTCTACTCTTGGTGTCATTCTTTCGCTTCATCCTTGCTCGTCTTCCTGTAGTTTGATCTGCCGATCACCGTATTCTTACCTTCATTGCCTGCTTGTAGTTTGTTATACCAACGTTCTCTTTTCACGTGTTGTCTGTTCTAGATAGTTTCTGGAGTATCAATCAGCATAGATTAAACCAAAAAACCCTTCGGGTGCGAAATGCGATACACGTGCACTACGGTGTTGTCTGTTTTATTGTACTGTAACCCGTGGTCAGAACTGCGCACATCGTTGTGCAGTGAAGCTAAGGGAGCGAATCTGCGGCGAACAGTACAGTGACTTCCATCTGATTAGATCTAAGGAAAAACAGTTTGCTTACCTCTGGGGTGTTTCTCGGAAACCATCCGCTGTAGTTTTTGCTTGTTTGTCTTGCGGCTACTTAGTCCCGGATGAATCGACCTAAAGAGTATCCGGAATTCGTTGCTATTCGTGACGCGCGACCAGCAGCAAGGTCTGAGCATAGCATAGTTTCTGAATGTGGATTCACTATTAGTGGCCTAAAGTAGGAATAAACATGTTTGTTGTTTCACCTGAGTGAAGGAATCTCGTGTTCTGAATACACGCGCCACTTATTCATCAGGGCGTCAATTATAGCAGCTACCGCCTCCAATGCGCAGCTACCTCTCTCAGCTCACAAAAACATCGGTGAACGAAACTGTGGCAGCTATAACCACCATACAAGTACGCGGTCGTTAAAGCTGCTGATGAGATGATTCTTGGTCCAGCCAGCTGTTGAATATTCATCAGCGGTCAGCGTTATTGTTGGATTCAATCAACATCTAGTCTAACCAAAAATAACCTAAAAGCAGCTTCAGCTGTACGAGCTGGTCGGTGAACTCGTGGTCGAAAGGTGACAACACGAAACTCATAACCCGTCCGATTCCCCTACACTCACCTGATGAGTCCCAGTAAGGACAGAAGCTCTCAATCAGGTGAACTTTTCGGGATCCGACTCACTCCAAACGTGATGATGACCGACGTTTTTAAATCTGGTATCAGTGTGTAATCCATTCACTCATTTTCGCCTTACAATCGACAGTTGTGTTAACCTTGATGAGCTTTTCAGTGTGCACTACTATGTGTTAAACCCAGAAACGCTTGCAATTCATATCCGAATCTGTTGAAACCTATTTCAGGTATGCACCCGGTAACCTATCAAGAGCCAAAGTACTGGTGTTCCGTTGTCTACTACGAGCTGAACAATCGGGTCGGCGAGGCGTTCAATGCACTGCAGCCCAGCATCATTATTGATGGATTCACCGACCCATCCAATAATGCTGATCGCTTTTGTCTCGGTCTGTTGTCCAATGTAAATCGGAACTCTACAATCGAAAATACCAGGCGACATATTGGAAAAGGTTGGTCTGAAGCTATTCAATAATATCTCCAAGACCCCCAACTATGCGGTTTACTCCATCTCACCCTTTACAATCACAAATAATATGTAGAGGTCACAAAGGGCAACGTATTTTGGTAGCTGAGTAAGGTTTGTCGGGTATCAGGGATGTGTGTGTGTCTCTAACCGGGTGACTCGCCGTGCCTTTTTGGAGTAGTTTGTCTCTGCTTCCCACCTCACGTCCAAATATCGTCCATGTTTTCAGTATCTGCTCACAATTTTCCTAGGCTCTGGTTGCTTGCGTACTCTTAGGCTAGTGTTTTTTAAGTTTGCATAAAGTAATAATAGTCGTTTGGTGCCCAGCAGCTATGCCACCAGAGGGAAGCGCGAGGCCCGAGATACTGCCAGGTCACTCAGGCCTAGATAGAAGCAGTCGATATTATTCGGTTAAGGTCCTTTTTATAATACAGGATATAAAGGAGAATAATGCCAACGGACTCCTTTTAAAAAAATTGCGACCATAAGGAGGGTATCACAGCGTCTACGAGGTACGACTTTCTTTCATCGAACCATTTCTTCCACCGCTTGAAAACCGGAGTTCCAAACCGTGGTCTTGGAGTGGCAAACTATATGAACTTCTTCTCCAGACGAGAGGACGGATAAACCGATACTCTCCTCTACTCTGGTTCCTTATTTTTTATAATGTGTACCTGAAAATATGGTGAGGCACATTTAAACTATCGTGTCTGTCCCCATCCGTTTGTCTGTTTGACTCCGGAATTAGATCCAGTTTGTCTGAAACACATGGACAACGCAAACGGGTGCTTTGTCTTGGGCTCAACTTCTGATCTCCAGCACGTCCACAAAAATGGTATTTGCTGTTCTTGCTTGGACTTGAGTGGAATGTAACACATTTTGCAACCGACCTACTAAATTGGATGACGACTTTTAGACATAATCCTCCATGATCCCGTTTCTTGTTTTTTATATTCTCTCTCAGGTGTCCATCTGTACTACGTTGTTGGTGAAGTTTATGCCGAATGTTTATCAGACAGCAGCATCTTTGTCCAGTCCCGCAACTGCAACTACCACCATAATTTCCACCCTACCACAGTTTGCAAAATTCCTCCAGGTTGTTCGCTAAAAATATTCTCCAACCAGGAGTTTGCCCACCTCCTTAGTCGCACGGTACATCACGGTTTTGAAGCTGTTTACGAGCTGACAAAAATGTGCACAATCCGGATGAGTTTTGTCAAAGGCTGGGGTGCAGAATACCATCGTCAGGACGTTACATCAACGCCATGTTGGGTTGAAATTCACCTGAACGGACCACTACAGTGGCTTGATCGTGTACTAACCCAGATGGGCACTCCGAGAAATCCCATTTCCTCAGTGTCCTGATCACTTTTGCCAACCATAGTCGATTTATTCTTCACAGTCCGTCTGACTCTCCGGTTACTTCACCAGCGCCTTCTCCCTATCTTACCATACATATGTTACCCTGTGATTATTCTAGAACCCACTCGCTAGGTTTCGGTCCATCATTACTCGTGACTGAGTCAGCTTGGTCATTGTTGGGACTCATGTTTTTCCACAGCGGGGTCCGATCTCTTCATCGCGCTTATGCCCGCGGTGTCGTACCGCGCTACATAACCCAGTGTTCCTTGATTTCCCGACCCAAGCAGCCAATTTCTCTTACGCGTCTCTTTCTCCATAACTTCTTGCTTGTCGTTGTTCTCTTCCTATTTACTGCACGTGTCTTCTACAGGTAGGGCTTTTGGTTCGTGTGTGTGTATGTGCTTATCTACATCCCTTCCTCATTCTCATCAAGCCGTCTGTCCTTGTGTCTTTCAGTTGTGCCTTAGTCATCTGCGACAAGCAACACTGCCACTATTTTCTCCCATCTCGTTCCGTTTGTCGTGCTCTCTGGCCAGTATGTGTCAAGGTGTATTTCTACCAATCGTTGCATTTATGACACGATATCGTTGCCGTCGCGTCACGATCTGCAGCAGTTAATTTTACACATCTTGGAATCTCTTCGTTTTCTTGACGGAAAGTACCCATTCCTTCCATCTTCATGTGTTTTTTAATTTGTTATTTTTATCCACGGCATTTCGTTTACACGCGCCAACCACGTTTCGACTGTTCTTTTGTATACTGTGTGGACAAGTCGGCAGTGGCCCTCTTGTTCTCCACTGTGCTAATCAGCTAACCATTTGAATCAGTCGCATGATTTAGTCGTTGTAAAGAGTATTCTATGCCCCGTCCCTCATTTTTATGTACCGTCAGCCTTATTCGGTATGTCAACTCAAACGTGAATGATTGTTATATTCACAGTATGCTCACAACATACGCAACGTTCTAATTTTATCCATTTTTAACCTCTATCCGAGCGTCAGATGGGTAGACGGTGTTGTTGTGTCTTGCAAACGGTAGCGCAACTCCTATGTCGGTCCTTGGCTTCCTGTTCCGCCCAATATGGTATATTAAAAGGCACGGTGGCTTCAGATAGCCTTTGATGGAGACAAATTAAAATTATTACAACTGCATTTATAGGGTTATCGTGGAAGTTCCACAAGGTCACACCAGAATCTTCGTGAGGGGCGAAAAGCACCGAGCCATGAATGCTCGATCCTGACTGGCTGACATTGTGACCAATCAGGTCACGCCTCCGCTCCGTAACCGGCTCGCGGCACACCCGTCAAATCGACGTGGTGTTCATTTATTTAGCACTGCTCATCCCCGAACTGCATTTGTTGCCGTTCCTCGAAACATTTACTACTATTAGGTCTTCCAGGAAGTTCCAAGTACAAAGCTGACAGTTTCTTCTACGATCTTAGTCATCTTTTGACTAAGATGATGTCGGGTGGTGAAACCGTTATCCCGCCGTCTACATCCACTGGAAACTTCTAAGACTTACTATCAACGCATACAGCTCTCCTCCTGAAGCACTGGCTTAATTCGTGCTTTTCTTAGAAACGTCCTCGCTTGAGGGACACACTTTGAACCACGCTTTTGTAACGCCTTTCCCTACGGTTGGAAGAAGCACCAACTAATATGAAGGGAACTACGTTAAGGAGTTGCCCGGCTAAGATACCAGGAATAAAACTGTATCATCATGTTGAACGAGTAGTAAAATAAGAATCTAGTTTTTTCTTGACGGAACGCCACTCATAAGGTTGCTGAAAACTCTTCGACAACCCACGACCGACGTCTCCCTTCTTGCAGCCCATCAGGTGCAGTCCGTCAACTTTATATGCGAACTGGACGCCATTTGTGAAAAACATTCATGTGCATACTGATTTAGTTTTAACGGGAGGCTACTGGATTCCAGCTGAATCTGTCATCCGTAGCTCTGTTAAGTGGCCTTCACCACACTTTGTTGAATAAGACGAAATGCCTAGGGAATAAACCGACAAAAAATGCCTTTAGTGTTTGATTTCACTCGGTTGGTTGTTATTTCCATGATAGTGTGGCGTTCGCCCTGTACTTCCGTATGATGATCTAACTCCTTTATGATTTCTACGATCCTTTGGGCGTGGGGCGAGATGGCTCAAGTGGTTAGAGTGCGAATTTACTGACCGGAAGGTCCGTGGTTCGAACCCGACCTCTGCATCTCGACTTCCCTTGTCTAGGCTTGGGCAACCTGGCAGTGTCCCAGCCCTCGTGCTTTCTTCGGATGGCATGGCAGCTAGGCACCCAAAGGATGTTACAGCTGAACGATACTTCGATGCGCTTTAACTCCGCAAGCTCCCCGCGGTACACGTTTCATGGTATGGCTGATTCCTGTCACCAACAGCCGAACTGTGGAATTCTTGTTGTAAGGTCTTCTATCGTATTGATTCAATTGTATTGATGACACAGTTGCCGGCGAATTGGATGCAAATTACCGTCTCTCTAGCTGAACAACTAAGGTCGTGCTTTTACATTTGAGACCGAGTATCCATAAAAGATACTTTTCAAACTGAGTGCTGAGGTTGATTTTTCCTATCCCTTCTCTGTTTGCAGACATCACTCTTGGAAGGTAGTCCATCATTTTTAGTGCAACTAAATTTTGTACCGGGCCAATTCGCTCTTTTAGATCCATACTGCGTCCCAATACAATTCATCATCGACAGTAGTACATACTGGTGCTTAACTGCCATACAAATATGAGGGAAGAAAGCCTTAATAAAGAGTGGAAAGAAGGGTGAAGAGTAGGGACTTAGTGCGGAGAAGCTGTGTCCCTAAGTAAGATGATCAAGAATAAAGTGCTTTCAAATTTGGACAGCATTAAATTTAAGCACATGAGTATCATGTTGAAGCAATGTGCCATCAGCAGGATCAACTTAGTGTTCTTTGCGAGCCTCACCCGAAATATTACAGCCCTAAGTCATTTCAGTCAATGACCACACTATTCAAACTTATTATGCGTGCGCCTTTTCACACCTGTTGTTCCGTTCCCAGTGAACGTAAAACAACCGCGCGTGTAACACAATGAATTACACGTTCAGTAGGGCTAAGTGAACTCCAGCTCTCATCTGTGAAATACGGTTCACTGAAGTTGAATTGCTGCTGTGCGTGACTAAACATCAAACGCGGTGCCAAGCCCATCAACTGATAGATCTCATTTGCTATTTGAAACTAAAATGTCATGCCGCTCGGATTTTCTGTCGCTAAACTGCCACCGGCTTGATTGCAAATCCACAAGCAAGCCCAAAATTTTCATGCCAGGCATCCTATCCTGTCGTCCGTTTACCTCCGCCTGCCTAGTCGCTTGTTTTTCGGTATACGTCAACGACGCTTCCAGGATCGAGGGTGCACCAGCTACCACCGATGTTATTTTTCTCAGTGGAATATCATAATCTTACATAAGGCTGACATTGCACAGCTAAACGGTTTGGCCGCTGCGAAGTCCTCGCTCTCAGTTCGGTCGTTTCATCATTCGTTACCGGATTGCTATTTGGTTCAAAATTAATGATTATCGTGCCAATTTACCATAAGTCATGTACGTGATTGCTGGAGCTCTTTGTTGAAGACAAAGGGTTCCTCATTTTTCTGATACAGCAACGGACGTGTTTCGATAGCGAAACGTTTTTTTGTTAATCATGCAACTAGTTGTGTATCAAGTTAGTCAACAAACGGCTTCCGATGACCTAGAAAGGAAAAAATATTCAAAATTTCTTGGCAAGCAGAAATTGCCTGGTTCGGACTTATCAGCCAACAAGGTTTGAGCAGAATCTAATCTTTTGCAACATACAAGGTGATGGAACTTTTAGAAATGATAAACATGGGCTCATGTTCTAAAGGAATCCCCGGCTGGTAGCTGTGATTTTAGGCGTTATACGATGGCCGTTTTGTTCAAAACGGTTCTGTCCGGCTCCATTAGGAACACTGGGGGGTGGCACACTGAATTTTATGCCCACCCTACTGGGACACAACTCAGCTCTGTGGGTCTCCAATCACATCAGTCTCCCTGTAACTTTGGTCTACCCATCCACCCATTGCCACATTACTATTGGTCTTATACGAATGAATGTTTGTCCTCTACTAACAAACTTGATCTTCACAGGTTTCTAACGTGGCTGAAGCTGATCTGTTAGTACACATAGGGGAATTCAAACAGCACCTTCAGCAATATTCGAAAAACAAACATCGCTAGTGTGTTACGAAAAGTACAACGACGCGATTATTCTTTGTTTTGACTAAACTCCAAGTTGGAGAGCAATTTTCGGGCATCTAGGATGATAGTTTGTGAAAATCGGATGGAGATGACAGCTCTCACACATACATTTCCAACAAGCGTCTCTTTCCGAGGATTTTCTATTTGTTCTGGTTTGAGAAAGCTACCCATCCCAAGTTGACCGTTTGTTTAAACCCACAGTTCGCTCAACTCCGGTTATGCACAAAGTTCTACGCAATGACTTCTCTCCACGCACATTTGTACGGGGATAATAAACAAGATCAAATCAGGTCTGAGAAAGTCTCAATCCATACGAGGGAAATGGAATAGTTGCCAAGACGCCACAATAAGGCGGGCACAGCATTGTACCTTAATTCTGTCTTAATTGGCTCCTATTCACATACCGTCGTGACACTATCCGATCATCGTCCCAAAAGTTATCCTGAACGAATGTTTACTCATCTCACAAAAGGTCGTAGTTTTGGTGTCAGAACTAGACGAGTGATCGGCGCTGTGTTTTGTAAAGATGAATTACCATTCAAGAAATACACTCATTTGCAAATCAATTTGGTTTTGCGAGAGACTCACCTGGAACCCAGCTGAATCTCTCGTTTGTGATGCTTCCATGCAACTGAATGTGCTGCACCAGACCGCCTCATGTTCCAGTTGCTACGATATTCGAGATATCGAATGGATTCAGTTGCATGGAAACATCACAAACGAGAGATTCAGCTGGGTTCCAGGTGAGTCTCTCGCAAAACCAAATTGATTTGCGAATGAGTGTATTTCTTGAAAACAGTCCAATTTGGGTTCAAGTAGAACATAAGGTTGACGAAAACTCGGGGAGTGCGCCTGCCTGATGAGCCCCAAAAAGGGCGAAACAGGTCGTGGGCTGTCGAAGAATTTTCAGCAACCTTATGAGTAGTACATTGCGTATGAATTACCCTTCTTTACTCTATCTACGAGTGCCGACTCAATCGAATTGTCTATGTGCAAGTGCGTCGCAACAGAAACCAAAAGTAGTCAGGCCGATGCAGGAAATCAGAGTGCTACTCTCTGTTAGATGGACTACTAACAAATGCACCCTGCTTTTTCTAATTACGTTAGCGAATGTAAATAGAACGACCATGAGTACGCAACTTTCCCTCCGCTCACCGCGGCTGTATAACATTTCGGTGAGGTTCGTCGGGTCGGTAAGCCCTGACGATGCTAAACTGTTCGGTTCACCTTGACTATTACATGTGGTTCATTGCTGTCCGAGTTTGATAAAAAGGACAAATATTGCTTCAGAATTGAGGTAAATTAGCCATGTAACGAAACTGACTCTATCAGCTTCAGCCGTCTTCTTTTGTTTGTCCGCTTCCTCCAGATGAGCTCTAAGGAGGTAGCGTCATGGCGAAATTATGGCATTTAGGAAATAAAGTAAGGCTGGTACAGTCCATACCCAGAAGCGAACGAGGTGGGCCAAATAGCCCTTCACTGAGTGTCGTAAATGGGACAATGGGACATTCAGTTTTGAGAAGGCCTAGCTTCACTCATACACCTATGCAGGACGTTTGAAGCTAAAGAACATTTCCAGTAAGCGAGGTGACGATGACAGCTCCGCAGTGGTTTGAGAAGCATCTCGATTATAGAACAGTCATATGAACCTAGTCGAAAGTTGCCACGATATATATATATATATATATATATATATATATATGGTGAGCAGACATCTGTTTCCGCTCTCACCTTTCACATCAAACTGTGTTAATGAACCCCTGCGTCCGAGGGGTGATACCACATTCAGTTTGCGCTGAGCTGAATGTGCACCCGTCCCAACACCCCGTGCAGGGGTGTATAAATCGGAGAGAATGAAAACCAGAGGATGGACAGAAGGGGGTAGTTCTAAAGCCATCGACATGCCCAACTGATGGTCCTTGATTTTCAACTCAAAGAGATAAAAGTGAACAACTGAGCCCCACAGTACATGCAAAGTGGCACTCAGGAGATGCACCCTAGGGACACACATATGGCTAGCTAGTGGTAGTTGTCGTTCAGCTAGGTCTGAACAACGATAGCCACCGAGTGTTACCTGTAGAATCGCTGAAGGCTGACCATGGTGTGTATAAACAAACAACATCATCCTTCTACTCTGTGCACCTGGCGCAAGTTGGGTGGATAATGTTCCTGTACCACAAGGCCTCGAGATAGCCCACCTGTTTGACAAACCTGTTTCCGTTGTCCATAAATATAAAAGCTCACTATCAGTAATTCAACCGATATGAACTGTTTTGGATATCATTCGAAAGGTTTCTCTTAAGAACAGTGAAGTTCACACTGCTGATAAGAATATGGTGTAAAAAAGATCGTTCAGCTGTAGCACTCTTTCGGCGCCTAGCTGCCATACCAACGGAAGGAGACACAAGGGCTGGGATTCTGCCAGGATGCCCAAGCCCAGAAAGGAGCAGTCGAGATGCTGAGGTTGGGTTCGAACCACGGACCCTGTAGTCCGTAATCTGACACCTCAAATACTGAGCTATCCCAAGCCCATTATGGTATGCAATAACATGCTCATATTCGCGTAAATTATTTTACTACATGAGTATGATACAAATTGGTGAGACTTGAGGTTCATGTCATTAATGATCTGATCAAAAGCAGGCTCACGTTTTGCATGACCATCCCAAGCACTATTTTATCCGATTTCCTAGGCAGCATTCTGTTTCCGCCACCAAATGTGGGTGTCTTTATTAGCATTTCACACTTCGCACTAGAACACAGGTTTCTCTCCCAATCCAGAAGCTGAACAGGTAACCAGATTTCAAAGTTGATGAGTACGCTTTGGATGACAGTGGAAGTATTATGGAAATGGTATGGCCTCAATAGCACTGTTCCCAGCACATCAACTGAGTTGTTTACCACTGTTATGGTCCTGACCAATCATACTAAAGCAAATTGTGTCTGAAATGGTCAATCCGATGCCCGGAAATAATCAGGAAATTTGACTACTTCACACGTTTCGTTCTAATTTGGACTCATTATATTCACTGCCCGTGCAAATGTGGCTGCCGGCCGCATGGATAACAGCCGATAGTGGTATGATCTCTACCAGAATTAGACGTAACCGATCCTGCTATATCCACCCGATTAGCCCCAATCAAAACAAAGTGCACAGTGAATTCCTTCTCAGGAACGACTATAACCTGCGTCAATAATAATGAATTTTGTAAATATGCCAGCCCTCTGTCTGAGTGCGATATGAAGAAGCCACTATGGAACTGCTCCCTTCTGCATTCTATACCGACTATCTGACTAACCTGAAATCAATCTACCCTTGGTAAGTTCGACCAATCGGAATTGTGTCTGCCACGTGACCCATTCAACTCGCAGTTGATGTATTGAAAAATCGATGGCTTGTATTAGGGCGTCAGAAAATTCCTTGAACCGCCGATGCCTAAGCGGCCTGAAGCAGAAGAACCGGCATGGAAGAGCGATCATGGTGTGATTTCCAAGGATGCGTACAAACATCCGAAACAGCAAAAGCCCGCCCTGTCCAATATGCGCTATTACGCAAGCGACACCGACACGTCAACTGTTACATCAGATACTGAAATTCAGTCCCCATTCCCGTGGCGTTATGTATGGCTAGCTGGAATCCTCACAGTCTTCGTCCCATTCACTCCACTCGGCCTAGCAGCCCTTATATTTCTGGTCACAGCCTATACGGATTACAGCTTGGGCATGATCGATACTTATAAGTGGAAAGTTCATCGAGCCAAAAATGTATTAATTGTGACTTATTTCTTTCTCTTGCTTTTCGTCTGCCTTATGATTATTTTCATTGTACTCAGCAGCTTGAATATGATAAATTTTTCTCGATGGTGTAAAGACAAATCATTGTTCGCCTGCATCGGACTACGATAACGCCACGGTCATCCACCGACCCATCTCATGGGAGTAAAAAGGGGCAACATTTCGTTGCTGTTCTATTTGAAACAAGAGTTGAACTTTACTCGTGAAAAAGACGAAGAACGCGGCACACTGGTTGTGCTTGGTATTACCTCCTCTTACAAAAGTAGATGGTTATTTATCAATTGGAAAACATAATATCCATGATATACGGATTCATCCCTCGTACAATAAGTGTTTTTGCTGTCGGCCTTGAATCTTGTACTCGTTGACAATTCAACAAAGCCAAATACTGGCAATACAAAGATAGGTATTCCATGTGCAGCGTGAGTATTGCGTGCCTGTAGGAGAGCAGTGCGTCACGGTAATCGCAGTGATAACAAATGCATTTGGTTACGGCCCAAATGTGGGAATTGACCCAATCCATGAACCGGTCTTGTTCAGGCTTGGCCACTTTCAGCATGCACAGACGTACACATTCCATGTGAAGCTCATAAGTCTTACGCCATATATCTTCGTCGGCCAATGCTTTCTGGCGTTCCTCGCGAAGATGAACGTCAACAGACACGTCTTCATTATTCACTTCGGGTGGTGCTGGTGCCGCTCCTCCTGCAGCAAACGAACGCGCGTCTTCATATAATGTGATAGTGGTGCCGTCAACTCGGAACGCTGAAGCGCGGAACAAGGTTGAATAGTCCGAATGTAAGGCGTCATAGGCCTCATACAATTTCTCAAACGCATTGTACATTGTCAATAAGAGTTCACCAAATTCGCACAACTGACGACACTTGCATGGGTACGGAAGAGACTTTTTACGAGTAATAGCCACCTTTACACGTTGCTCCTGTCTCAGTATGTTTTGTACGTCCTTGTAGATTCTCGGATTGTTCAACTCGGCCATTATACGAAGATCATCGTCCTCCTCATGTTTGGCACCCTCAGGGAGGGGACAGATTTCTTCCATGGGATCCATTATGCACCTATAAATTCAAAAATTAATAAGAATCCTGTAAATCCGTTTGAGCTTGAATGCATAACGGGCTGTGTCTATCATTGTGGACTTTAGGGCACCACAAGCACCGGACATTATGGGATCGATAGCTTCAGTGGATTATAGAAATAATGAAACGCCTGAGTTGAAAAATTCGTGTTGCTAAAACTGATGAGAATAGTGATGAAGATGGCGACGTTGCAACATACTGAAATGCAGAAATGTTCGTAAACTCAGTAGTGATGATATGAAGCACCAAAAACTATCAAGTAATGTCAAGTAAGTCAATTAGCACTGCATATAAGTACGTTCGGTTGCGTAGCGTGGACTTTGTTGGTCAGTGTGTTTAGCACCAACAGCCGCGATGGTTTGGTCATGTACTGAGTATGTCAAATCATGGTCTACTGAAAAGAGTGATGTCTTCTGTGTTCAGTTCACAGTGGCACAAACAGAGATGGTCATACTCTTACCTGACACGGGGGTATGAAAGCGACTACGAGAAGTATGGCTGTTATGACTAGCCTTCCAGGATGCATACCAAAACGACGTGTCTTGAATACGGTATCCCATCTTTCAAACGAATTCATCTGCAACCTGTACAACCGTATGTGTGTGTACATAAACAACTCACAAGCAGATTTCTACTAGGGCTAAGTTCACAATTTTTCAAAACCGGAATACGGGAAAACGTGTGCAGATTTTGTTATGACTAAGAGCTTGAAAGCAAAAACTTGAATTTATTGTCTATTATAACGGTAGATCAATCAGAACATATGAACGTAAGAAAACACCCGTTTAAGTAGGCTTACTGTCTTGGAACGCAAAAAAAAAACGAAATTTCGGCGCGAGTTTCTGGTCACCTCTGTGGCTTCTGATCATCTCTCTCTCTAGTATCCGCTAGCTGTTTATGTCACCGAAGTACATGAATGAAGTTATGGGTCATAGTATGACTTTAACTGTTCCTGTGGAAAATTGTAATCAGGAGATGTGTTGCGCTAAATCAATTAGTCCACGCTGGTTTCTCTTCAGATTTGGAATACAGTTACCACAGTTACAATGTTCACGTACATGGCAAAAATGGTTGCTCGCGATATACGTAAAGTTTGTAAAAAAAAACTGAATAAGGTCACACAATGGGTTTGTTCAGTAGTCCGATTACAACTGCCCCAGCTACTGATCGAAACCTTACACTGGCGCACCGAGAAGTCACATGAGAGACTGTGTTCACCGAAGCATTTGCCATACGACTGTTTAGCGCTTGCTGATGTTTATTCGTGAGCAGTTTGGACAGAATCGGCCCGTAACATGGCGGTCCATGCGTAAATTTCAAGAACGATCAGCTTTTATTACGGAGATGACAACAACTGTTTGGGTAGTAACTATGTGCGAATACGTGAAGAGCTGTCGCTCAGTAGTCCCGGTGGTGTGGATTTTGAGTTGCTCTGACCTTCGCATGGCGCTGTAATCAGACTCGTTTGATATGAGGACTTTTGGAAGGAAGTATAAATTGCGGCAGAAATGTGGTACATTTTCGGTCCAAATGATATTTACCCACGATCAGGCATGTGGTAATGTTTGACGCTTACAGTTCAGGTTTGTATTTATCGAACAAGGAAGGGAAACCATCATTTCTGTTGTACGGGACAACCAGAGGAAATCACTGAGACGAACAACAAAAGTGACTTTGCAAGGACCATTGCAACTCAGTTTAAGATCAACACACTACAAGTCGAAACGCCACAAAGACGAAGGTTCTCATCAGAATCCGATAGAATGACGATGAAAACCGCTGTCTTCACTGGATCGTATGCAGCATTTGCTCTCTGCTTCCCTGATCGGCTTAGATGGGACGGTAAAGTTTGCGTTGTGCATATGCTTCTGATAGGTTTTATTTAAGCTAGCCTCGAGATAAGAGCAGGGATGGCCGTGAGCAACACCCTCTTAAAATTCAAGTCATACCAACACCATACGTTCCAGTCGAACAGTCAGACTGTTTGGTCACATAATTTTATTGTTCGTAGCGTGAGATTGGGGACTTTCAATGGAGATTTTGTCCTGTAATTGAAGCCAGCCTGTGGGAAAAAACCGAGAAGCACTCAACAGCTTTTTTATTCTCATTGAAAATCATCAACGGTGTGCATCCCACGAAATGTCAGCAGAGAGTCTCGAACTTGCTACCTCAGGGTTGGTAGTTTCAACACTCAACCACTTAGTTTCAAACTACCAACCGGGAGGTAGCGGATTCGAGACTTCCTGCTGAGGTTTCGTCAGTTGTAGACTGTTGACTCCCAATAGGGGATAAAATAGCTGTATAGTACGTCCATTCTTTTCAACATAGACTGGCTTTACCCACAGAAAGATATCTCCATTAAAACCTACTTCTATTATTTTCCCGTCAAAATGCACAGTCACACCTCTTTTGTGGAATAACTGCGTGTCTAACTGAACAACTCTAATTTATTCCTTTGATCGAGGAGCGACAACGGGCTAAGGGTAGCTTCCGCGAATTACCCACGCTGATTCACCGAATGTTTTTCCGTCTACACTTAACCGGTAACATCGAAGTTGGGGTAAAAAATCAGTGGTCTAAATGAATAGTTCTGTCTAACGAACCGTGACAACCATTGTTACATCAATTCGATCAGTTTACCAGATATAAACCACATTGGTTCCTGCTGCTACAGCTTCGATCACCGGAACGTGGGAGAGCGTGAGAGATACCTTTAAAACACTGCATTCTAAAGGGATCATTAAAAGCTTTACACCAGAAAATAGTACACAAAATCCCACATCCTTATCGTCTTATAGAGCTAAAGTCATTTGGGAGATTGCAGATGGCACACATAATGGACAACCCTCCCGAAGCTAACAGTGGATTTGTCTCTTGTATCATTTCTGTATGAAAAAAGCTATAGATTGATTCGATAGTGGGACATGGTACGCGGATGACTCATCGAAACAGGCAAATGAGCAACAGCTTTCCGTCACTTCGTCGTATGAGTCAGTCTCATATGTGATCTGTCCTGCCTATTGTATGCCAAGAAACGTTGGCTGTTTATCTGGACGACGAAGATGACAAATAAATCCTGCCTGTTTTTCGTTTGTGCAAGCTTCTAAATTCTAAATACAAACTGATATTTTTCCACACCACTGTTCTTCCCTAAATGTCAAAGAGGTATGATTTGATCCCCACAAAACATCCCAAAGAGAGTCGTTCTTCGTTCATATTTCACAGACCAGTGTTTAAACCTTTGTGACTGTCTCTCTCGGTTCACACAACAATCTCATTTGAGCGACAGAAGACATCGCGACTTCAAAAAATTGAGGAAACGAATTACGAACACAGTCATTGGCTATTATGCTTGATTGATCATTTCCCTAGTGTGATGCCATCGCATTGTCACGTTGAACTAAATCAAATCTCTTTTGCACCCGTCGAACTCTTGAACCAAACTCAGCCAGATGCCTGTTAACCTACGGGTTGACTTTCAGTGCTAAGGCATGAGTTTGTCGTGCGCATTTTGACTGATGGGGGCTGATGTTCGTGCGAGATAATACGCAGCACTCCTCTCAGGGGACATCCCCGAAAGAGACACCCTATATTTGGACAGGCTAGAACAGCGTATCCCCCAAGCCACAATTTAAAGTGTCCCCTCGCATAGGTAAATCGCAATCCGACTAGGCTAGAACCCTTTTTCCTTGATGTCATTTCTTTGACAGGATCACTTTAATCCTGGAATGTTATCTGTGTTATAGTTTGGCGAGGTTTTTAGCCTACCTGGTTTCGAAGGCTTTACCGAAAAACTACTAGCGATACTAGAAATATGAAACAAACAGAACTGAAGGTGTATGGAGTTTTCGCGTGTGATACTAGCCGAATGTTTAGAGGGTAATATAATGGAATTGTTCATTTATTAGCCTCAATGGTTGGAGCGCGAATTTACTGACCGGAAGGTCCGTGGTTCGAACCCGACCTCTGCCTCTACTTCCCCTGTCTAGGCTTGGGCAACCTGGCATTATCTCAGCCCTCGTGCTTCCTTCGGGTGGCACGGCAGCTAGGCACCAAAAGGGTGTTACAGCTGAACGATTTATTTATTTTATATTTTATGATATCGTTCAAAAGTCATATGTAGTTTGGCATCACCCCACTACCACCACAAAATACAGAAATGAATTGCTAGCGTATATCGGTGTCATCTGTCCGGTCCTGCTTTACGCCTGCAAAACATGGTCTCTATGAGCAGATGCCAGAAAGCTGAAGTTATTGGTTACCGTGAAAGTCCACTATCTGTAGAAGACATACAGCGACGAAATCCGAAAACGTCATGATCCACCGCGCCTATCTTAACCACCTCAACGATGGTTCTACAAAGGTTAAGGCATGTGTTGCACAGTTACGATGCTGAAATCATCAAACAAATCATGGCCTGTCAGAGATGGTAGTTGCGCCTCGGAAGACAACTGAAAACCCCGCCCAGTAGGGCCAAGGACGACATGGAACAACTCCGTTTCTACGCGGTATATGGGGCCTATCACTGCAGCCGACACTGAATGGTGATTTGGGCAGACCTGGTAGTCAATCTTCGCGTCTGGGTAGTGCGTATCCGAGACAGTGCTGAAGCTGATCAATCTTGTCTCAGAAGGTAGTCGTCCGAGAGCAAGTAGTATATATACCAGCCAGTATTACATGCCATGTATGTTTGGTTATGATAGTGATGTTAAATGTGATGGGTATCAGATTCAAGCCACTAACTCCACAAGAGTTGGTGACGGTCTCACTTCACTTTTTATATCCAATACACCAAACGGTAGTGTAACGAAAATGGCTAGTTAAAGCAACATGACCAAACCACTTGGAAGCATGTTTAGGAAGGCAACTTGTTGAAATTAGCTTAGAAATTAGCTTTCAGCGTTTCATGTCGAGCAAGTTATTCACATCACACTAGTCTGCTTCGTTATCCAAATGATTTGTGTCGTGAGAAGAAATTTTGTGATCATTGGGGTGAAAGCTTTTGTCCCTCAACCACCCGGGAGGGTACCTTTTCAAGAATAGTGCCATTTCAGTTGGTCCATAAGTTGTGCCCATTTTTGGAGGAACACTGTAATCGACCGGCTTTTCCCTTTAATATTGCAGCTGATTTTGTGACGTGAAGTATTCTGATAAAAAATGAGAAGCCTAAACCCAACTTTCTCGAACCGAACTCACAGCTACGGAAGACAGTTAAATACAGTGGCCAGAGAAACCCTGTCTTTTAGTGATCTATCCATGGGGGTTGTCTTATTTGGAGTGGCCTATCTTTGAAATCTTTCTATAGTCAGTTCGGCTGGCCACAGAAAATTCTTCATATTCGCCCGTAGTAGTAGCTCACTCGGGTTCACTCACTCTGTCAAAGATAGCGAGCTCCATACGCTGTTTAGATTAAACTGTCGCTTCTGAACATACAGGCGAAACAGTAAAAAAACTATTTACAGCCATTCATCTCCTGTTCGGTCACAAAGCAACGGTGACTGGCGGTTAAGCGTCGCTCAATTTAGCTTTAAAGAGCTGAATATGTAGTCAGATCCAAATAAGTTTGATAATCTTTTTGGGGAAGTAGTGTTTAAGCGGGGTAGAAAAGGTGGAGGAAAACATAGCAACCCATATATATTAATTGAACACCGACGACCAGAATGTAGCGATCGATGTATTGCTTCCGAATCACGTTTTGTCTTCATCTATACTTATCTTCGCATTCATTAGGAACTTGCTAACCTTCAGTGTGAACAAATATTGAGATAAATCCAATTTCTCATCGCTAACTTTTCATAGTATGAACTCGGTTTTTTTCACTACCGTTGTGTCACATATTTTGGAAGCTAATGATCTTAACACTCGTGAAAGTTGTCGGTGAAATTGTCCCAGATGTGGAAAAAATTGCCCTTCTAAAGCTTTTTATTTTGTGACTTAGTTGCAATAGACATTGATCAATTTCGCGTTCTTTATTTTCAGATTTAGCTGATTCAGTCTGCCGGAAAATCAGGTAACTTAGCTGGCAAATTTCACGGATGGAGTCGCTTGATACAAAACAGCCTGAGATTCAACGGAAGCGGCCACGCAGTCTCCGAAAAGACTGCTCAATAAAAACGCTAGTACACAATGCAACCTGTGCAAAAGTTGGAGCATCATACGACGGTTGAATGAATGCATGGGTAAACATACGAAAATATGACAAAGGCCATTTGCTTAGGATATCCTTACCGGGGAGAATTCACTATTCCGACATGAAGTGATATACACGAAAACAAGAACAGGCAACAGTTCACCAACCTCTATGGCTGAACCGTGCATGAATGTGTATGAATTGTGACAGAATTCGGAATATTTATTAGTAAACCAAAGATTTGAATACAACTACTAGCCAGTTACCCTCCACTATCATCCTGCTTGGAAATTACTGCTCTGCAATGGTGTTAAACCATGCTGGTTCTCAGTGACTTGGTATACCTGCAGCTCTTATCGAGGCATACAACTCCATTTGACACTAGGATAGGTAGGTACACTCATGGACACGTAACGTTGAGGCATCCATACACTCGACGATTTTTCTCGTTTACTGGCTTTCGAGTTAAGGCAGTAACGCAGCGATTCAATAAAAACCTTTGTTTCAGACTCGCTTGTGCAATCTCAAATCATATTGAACCACATCGTTTTCGGAACCTAACGACGGTAATTTGGCTACTGAAGAGAAGATCGTACAGCTGAATTTCAAATGAAAAATAGTTCTTCAGAAGCCCGCAGAGATCAGAAAGCTAAAGGAGCTGTTGTGACGAGTAACGATGTTAAAAGGGTATGACATAAAATGGTGCTACTGAATATCACCTTCTCGTCCGAAATGTAGTCAGCCACCTCTGTAGAAAAGCACTTCAAGGGACCAGTCAAGAAGGCCTGCTCTAGAAGGAAACTTATTTTTATTTCTGTGAGTAGTCAGTAGGTGGAAGAAGTGTAGCCTTCAGCTAAGAAGGGAGCTCGCGAATGCTTCACAATCGATTGGCTATTTTACAGTTTCAAGGCTGGTCGGTCTTTGAATGTAAGCTTTCTTTGTAAGACAAGGAATTCATGACCTCATGTTACCAAAGGGCCTTTGAGTATTTGTGGAGGACCTGCGTATCATGAAAACCCTGGCTAATCAAAGCGCCACAAAAGAGTGATTACTTCTGGTTTAATTTGAAGTATTGACGACTGTTCGCTGACTAAAATTCTATTCGACACTATTTCTACAATAGGACGCAAGCAAGTGCTTCATGAACTCGTTACGATCGTTCATATCTCGGTTTGGTACCCGCTTTTCAGGTGTAAGTACATAGTTTTGAAGCCGGAATATTCAAACAATGAGAGGAACCACCCACAACAGCTAGCGTCAAAACCGTTGTGCTATCTTCGTCAATCAAAACTTCAACGATCGCGTAGCAATCATTGGGTGACTAAAGTCACCACTTTATTTCGCTCCCACCAAGGTGAATAAAGAGAATAGCTCGATTGGTTGCCATTGCAACTGTTTGCGTTTACGTAAGAATTCGATTGATAGATCGAACTAACCGCCCCTTTCAATCTTGGGGAGGGCAGACTATCGTCAAGCCCTGTTTGTGCTGTGATACAGAACCCAAAATAACTTCGGCAGATTGTAATTTCATGCAGGCGAGTAGTAATTAATGCGCAAGAATTAACTATGCCACGCACATGCCATTTTTATCGCCAGCTGGATACAACAGACAATACAATAGACAATTGTGTGAATTTAGCCCTCATTCTACTTAGATGAACTGGGATGCACTTTGATAGGTGAATAACTTTGAGTGTACTCAGTTAGGAAGTAAAAAGCAAACAATCTGCTTCAGTTAACTGCTCCAGCAAATATATGCGGCGTTTCCCCTCGAAACCCCAGAAGATCGGTTATGTTGCTTTTACCTTCTAACCCCATTGGAAAGAAATAGAATCGCTTTTACAAGGGTGTTCTTTATTTGGCGCACAAATTCATTGCATCTGGTGACGTGAGGATCCAACTGTTTCTCTGCTTAGTTCCGTGGACATTAATTCGCGAGACCACCAACGGGCCTACTAGAATCCCTCTCTCGTTCGAGGAATTCTCCCCCACAGAGATTTGGTCTTCTTAACCATAAATAAACCTAGAGTACTCACTAAAGTAGTTGGACTAATTTACCTATTTGGACCCCTCTAAACTTGTGGGGCTTCTATTTACTTCACATGAGCTAAAGTTTCTCAAGCAAATTAAGTGTGGACACTCTGATGCACTCAGTATCACAGATGTAGTACTGCTAAAGTTCGGCTGAGTCGGCCAAAATTACCTTTATCTTTTTAAACTTATGACCATCATCTTCAACCTTAACTGCCAGATTTGCACAAGCAAGTAACTCACCACATTTGGCCGTTGTTACATTCTCATTGCGCATTTGACAGTGAGATGCCACTGTTACTTGATATTCAGTCTTCCCTCTGCTGATTAGGGCTACACAGCAGCCACTCTGCCAAAGCAGTTTGGATGAGTTAGCAAAACTGAACTAGCTGGAAGTTACCGGTGTTAACTCGGTACAGGCATCCGAATGATGCGAAGTTGAAATTTACTGGGATTATCCTGTGGATTCTCCAGGAAAGGGTTTGTTGTCATCAGCTTCGTCCTAGACAAAACGCACCTTCGATCAGTACTGGGTTGACATGAGCCTGTAAAAATATTTCAAACAAGCTTTCTCTCTTCAATTAATGCTTGTTCCTCAGCGGTACACATCATAACTCTGGTGTTATTATCTTGTCAACTTGGTCGATGGAACAAGGTTATCCTGTTTTATTCGGACGGTGTTCCTCATATTTGGACTATTTGTTTGAACTAAACAACCCACTAATGACATAAGATGGCTGCCAGTTAGTTGTTATTTGGTTCCCTCGTGTGAAAGTTTCACTGGGGAAGGATCCTGTCCGTAGAGGAATTACTGCAGTTGTTCGGTACCATGAAAACACAACACATATAATGGGCAACTCAGCTCTGCGGGGGGAATTTGTCTGGCCGTTTGTTTGTTCTCTGATTGAACCATCTGGTTCCATACGCTTCACCACCAATGGAGGTGATATCATGTAGGGAAGTAGATACTGCATCAACCTCATATTTATATACTTGCTCTCAAAGCCAGAGAAAACCAGGACGCGAGTTCTGAATTCCGGTATTTGTTTGAATATTTATTCAAACTATTTATGTTTGTATCACCCCCGTTTGAACAGTCTTTCTCCTATACTGGCGAACCTAGGTGGGTTGACACCAAAGATGGAAGCATTGAACTCAGGTTTCGTCTTTATTAGAGTTCATCAGGCCCATTAGTGACACCTTGCCTCGCATGTGAGATGTCTCGAGTTCAAATCCCCGTACGGTGGAAGATATGCACTGCTAAATAGCTCCAATAAGATTGAAAATTGAGTGCAGTACGTTCTCTATTCGGTATAGACTCACCAGAATAGTTGTACCAGCATAGGAGCAGGGCTATTCAAACAATAGTGTGATGAACGCGTTTTCTACAAAGCCCGCAACTACCTACATCCAAACGTTTAACGCAGTCGAAGTTGGGAACTGAAGATGGTCTCTCAAAAGCTATCCATCACAATCCATATTTCGCGAGAACACAGTGCAATGGCCTTATTGTGAGTAGTCTGTGTCGGAAGTGCTGTGTTCTTGAAGTGACAGTAACCTATGGATATTGTGTTCTTATCACTTTGAATATCAAAACCTTGTGTGGTACGTCCGTTTTGCATGGCCCTGAATTATCACTTTCAAAGTAGCCGCTATTCTAATGTCGGTTGCGTTACTTTTTTAGTATATCCCGTGGAATGCTTTCCACGTCACGACACAGTTGCTTTTGTGAAACCAGAGGATAAATGGAAATGTTTTCAAGAACCTCTCTAGAGTAGAGTACAGCAACAAACGAAAATTACGCAGATTCACCACGTTGTATTAGCATGCCACAGCAGTGGATATGCAACATACGTGAACGTCTAAAGCAATAGCTTATTCTGTCTGAAAAATGCTGATAAAACCACGATTTCACGGCTTCAGGAAAGAAAGTCTGTGAAAGTGTCCCATGGGCACCTCCAAGAGTAGCATCCTTGAAACTCTATCCCGTGAGGATGGACCCCGGAAAATGTGATCTGGCTACTGTGCAATAATGTTATCATTATCTTGTCAGCTGTAATCCGTTCACGGTGGTTCCTTTTGCATATGATCTGTGGAAAAAGGGTGCGACATTGTGGGAACAAGTTTGAAAATAAACTTAGTATGATGTAGAATGCCGCCTGATGATTGTAGAAGACTCAGACTGCCTGTACTTTTAGTACAAATGGCCAAAAACATTAAGCGCATTTCCCCTAGCAAATGCCATTCACTATGGTCAAACTCAGTCAGACTCCTTTGAGGAGACCACCTCTGGCTACAGTGTAAACGAATATTATATACATGTCTAATTTAATATAATGTATTGTGAAAGAGACATCTTTACTGTCTCTTATAAAGCCCAAGACCAATTCCACCTGAGCATTCGAAAAGACCATCAGCGGAGCAAAGCGATGTGACTACTGAATTTGAGAGCCTGCTGTTCTAGAAACTCCACCATAAACTTGCCTTTAAATCCAACCTTGTAAGTCATCCAGTTTCAAGACTCCTTACTGTCACCAAAAAATCGCAGCTGAGTTTCTCAACCTTCTGCGTGCATGCTTTCACCATGCTGAAACGTTTGACCAAACTACCTTGCGATATCCCGCCTACAGACCCATGGGTTGCATCACCATGCGCAAGAATATGATAGTAATCAGCATACAACGTGCGAGCCTACTTATGGGGCCAGCAGCACCATGTGAACTAACCTACACAACAATGGGATTTTGCGTTCAAGTACAGTGATCCATTTGAATGAAGAACTCCTGAAAAGGGAAGTGAACAAACGGTTTTGGTTTCAAGGTCGAGGAAGTTAGGGATTACTGAACTGACGAACTTCAAGTTATTTTCCTTAAACCGTTCGTAGAGCCTCATAAATTTCGTCACTGTGGGTCCGTCCTGACGCTCTCCGGCATTTTAGTTTCCTGACTGCCTGTTTTCTGGGCTGTGGTCCCTTCCAAATCAAGCAAGTCATTTCAAGATAGCTTTAGGCACTCAGACAGTCAAATTAACTCTCATCATAACAAACAAAGATACAACTGAGTGAAAAAGTGGTGGACAATGGTGGGCAATCAACTTCAATAATTTTTTGCATAAATTCCAGAACGATGTAGGCTCGTCTTCACTGCTTTTTTGGTTGTATGTGACAGGTGGATTTTACCAACAAAGCCTGCTTCAGACGGTCAACAACTTATTGCGGCTTCAGGTAGTCCGTCTGCCCTGAGTGTTAGAAGAAGGCTAGGGTTGAAGACCACCCTTCAGTAACTAGACTTTGGTTAGGATTGTCGAGATGGTTCTTCAGGAAAGGGTGACTGAATTTTCGAGGGGTTACTGAGATGTGTGCTTGGTTCTCTTCGAATTATGGCCCCGTTTGTGCGTTTTCCTTCTTAAAATGAATAACTCCATCCTAAGATGGCGCACATTGTCAAACTTTTGTACTTTATCGCAACTTTCGTATATGCAGAACGTGATGTTGTCTTCTGAGTGATGGTACGACCAGTGTACGACCATCAAGTATAGTATTGCACATGATGATGTAACTCTCACTGCCTTGGAATCGTCACTCAAGATGCACTTATCTGAATCCAAGAGACCTCGTCTCAAATGTGGCTGGTTTTGGTTGGATAGTCAAAGCCCTTTTAAAGTGTGAGGTCGGCCCAGGATAGACTACACTTAGTTGAACCTTACAGGTTCTCTCCCCAGAGAAGGACAATTTAGGTAGTGTCTTGCAGTTCAAGGTCACTTTTAGAAACCACCAAACACAATTAGGGTAAACTTGGCTGTAACGTGGTTAGTCAGTTAACAATTTTTACAGGAGTACATTCAATCCGGTGTCTGTGTTTCAAATCTTGATGTTTTCTGGAAAAGAGAGTTGCATCCGGGAACATATGGGATGGTCTTAGTTGGAAATTAGGGATGACATCAGTTCAGACCAAATTCAAAGTTGAATCTCAAGAGAGCATCACACGATAGCCCTAGGCGGGACGTAGTCTCCCTGAAGAGTTTATTCGGCATACTGATATAATCTGCAAGCAATTATGATATCGAAAAGCCTACACCTTCCTTCTGCCTAGGTGATCGTTTGAGACCTTTAACACAGTGGTCGATGTGGGGGTTTCACTGTGTAAAATAAGTTTCTCAGTACGACTGAACTCCTATCTTCTCTTTCATTTCAGTTAGAAAGCTAAACTTCTGGAAAGAATAAATACTGGTAAAAGTCCCACATTTTGGTTACAGAATTGCCGTCATACAACAATCATTTCTTTGAAAAAGTGATGACCACTTGAATCGACCCAGTCTGACAACGCGTTCATCACGGTCTCACCAGGAACGGCTGGGGCGACCCAACCGACCTACAAACAAGACGACAGCACAGATGCAGTATGTACGCACACATGTCCTGGCACACAAGGACCACCAGCCAAACGATGGAACCCATGGTTAAAATTACCATCGTCTCGTTGTGTGAATCAAAATATTTCGAAGCACATGGGCATTTAAGATTTCGCCTAGGCCATCAGAAGGCTTATGGTTATCAGTCATACCAAATTACTTCATTTATTGAGAATTTTACATCCTCAAAAAAGTGCGTATTCCAGATTATATCACACTGTTTCACATCCGACAAGAGCTTGTTTGCCACCCAACAAGCAGTTCATCAGTCACACATTTATTCAGCTTAGTTCAAAATCTACCCGCAGCCTTGTCAGGCAGAAAAAGAGTTCGCAACCAATATTCAACCCTAAAACTTCAGTTATTGCCAGTTTGGCAGTGCAGTTGGCCTCAAACAATTGGGTAAAAATTCCATGTTTTCTGGTACGAAGGTGTTGCTTCACTACAAGGACCGGAGGCTAGGAACCGGAATACCAAAAGCAAAACAGGTTGATCCTGCTCAGTGGGCAACGGGAACACATTTAACCGACGGTAGTGGGACTTAAGCCCAAGCAAGTAACCCCAGACTTGAGGAAGAAAGGATGGAAACACACCTGTCGAAATACTAGGAGACTTCACACAGCCCTGGATACAATCGTACAAGTGCCGTTGGAAAACGAATCTGGAATTAACTAGGCCCATATTTGAAGGGAATGGGATGTAAATCAGAAAGACGAATTATAAAGCTATCTTGCCCTGCCACCTAGCCAGAGGCGCCGGGGTCATCCTTTCGCTTAGTCTAACTGCACTATCAATTGAAGTTCTGCAAGGTACTTTTTATATCCCTTTTTAAGTGCATCCATAAAGTCATGAAGTGCTACTTGAATTTAGATCAAAGCCATCACTTCAACACAATGATGTCACAAAGCAGTAATCAGCCTGTGAATGCTAACCACTGCGTTGGGTTACGAAAACATCTTCCTCCCCTACATGTCTGCGGTAATTACTCTGGTGTAATGAGGTAGGTGTATCTGAATCTCAGATAGCATCTAGTATGACTGTTTGTGCATTTTGGAGGTTGAAAAAGCGTTTAAAATAGCAAGGATTTCAACTCAAGGCCCCTACTGTCATTGTTCTTCTGAAATCGACGGAATATTATGAAGGCGTGACAGCTGTTATGCTAATTTCTTTTTATCGCAGGAGGTGAACGGTACAGTATGCTCAGGCTGCGCGACCTTCAGTTCAAGGTTAAAGACACAACTTCTGAGCACAGTAGTCCTCTTCGTTCTTATTTCGCTAAACGATGCAATCATCAGCGGTCTGCGTACTATTCTGGTAGAGATGCCGATATTACAGCTACTCTTTGCTTAAAAACACTTGAATCCGTGTGTTCTGCCTCAGAATAAGTTAAGCAGACAATTTACCACGTTGAAGCTACTTTCTGCCTTGATATTGCATCTGAGGATTATAATGAATTGTGTGGATCTCCTTTCAACACAACATAGTCAGTGAAATCTCATGGAAAATACAATTCCCTCAGCTTTTTGCGGAAGGATGAAGTCTTCAGGACATGTTAGTTATAGATCCCATGTAGTTGGCTTGGATTGCTGTGCAACTCTGTTGGGTCATGCCTATCATATGCTACCGTGAGAACAACTGATTCTGGAATACAGATTTTCATTCTGCCATATCCTCAGCCTGTTTAACTGTCTGACATGTGCGTCGTTGCTGTGCTTATTGGGATAAACTAATATACCATCTAAGAATGAACCAGAGATACCGAGACAGAGAAGTTACTTCCGAGACCAAACTACTATAAACTACTCTGACTGCTGTGTGGAGAGACCGTCACCTGTTTATGTGACGGTTTCTCTTCGGGTTGAGTGATTACAGATGGGTAGCTTTACAGTCTGAGGTTGTACTTTGATCGTTATTTTTTTGGACTCTGCATTCCAGACATTGGTGTAGAAGTCTGTTGATTAAGGATAGCTTGAGGTTTAAATGACCAAATTTATCAGCCTGGAGTGGGTTGTATGATGATTTACCGCAAAGAATCACAGTCGTCTTATGTTTCTGTCAAAAATGGACGCTTACGAGACATCTGTTCGATGCAGTTTGCTTTTGTACAAGAATAGCGAAGTCATTAAAATAAAAAAATTTGCGTACCTGAGTTCTACTGAACAGTGATGGTGGGGTTACCCTTCCATAAGCTCGATTTTCCACACTATGCTGGATGACATTCAAAAGAAACGATGCTTTTGATGTATTCCTGACTACCAAACCAAGTATGAGCATTGTTTTTCACCCATCTGGATTGAGCAGTGATACTTCATTTGATTATTTTGGAAGTATTCCTGCTTTACCCATACATCACTTCTGGACGAAGACCAAATTACTGGTGGGCAAACCGCCCACTGTACTTTACGTTTCCACACGGTGAAAAAAGTGCTAAAGAAGTTTTATACTGTCGAAACCTGGAGTCTTATAAATGGAATCACAAGAAATCGATATGAGTTAGAATTTATTTCTGGACTGATGGCATTTGGCTCGTTTTCATGTTTCTCAGTTGTTCAGGGCTAGTCGCATCAGAAAGACCGCTCCTATCCGTCTGCTTAGCAAAGGTTATAAGGAAACTGTTTCTTTTTCGTCACTACGCACGATTGGTTTGATATCAGTTTGAAATGAGCCGTTCGGATATGTCTAATGCAACATCTCTCGGACACCGTCTAATGAGTCTGGTAGAGTCCGAAGTGTTTTACGGACAACATGAGGGCAGCGTGTCGATGGCCAATGCACAACTCAGTACTGGACACTCTCTCCAGTAACGAGCTCTGCAAATCACATAAAAGCCATGTTGTTTCATACGGGTTTTAAATACATTGGGCCCTGGTAGTTGACGAATCATAAAAGCACAAATCAACATGATGATCATTTTCCGAAAATCGGAGGTATTTTCATAGAACAGCACAGCTATTCTGTCTTGATTATCTCATATTGTTCTGTAGTATAACTCGTGTGGCGTGCAGTAGTGAGGCTGTGTTGACCCCCTCAAAAAGTCCGAACAGGTTCTGGGGACTCTTATGAGAGGCCATAGTCACGCATTGGTTATTAAATTACGATGAATTTTGGCGTCACATGCAAAAGTTGCAGGTAAAAGCCATGCTTTCACACTCGGCAGCTAAGTCTCCATAACACCACCAGAATTCGTCACAGTTTGGAGTCCAGCTATAGAGCGTCGATCATCACTAGAATATATTTCATAGAATGATTTGTCCTGTTGCTACAGACTTACACTAATGGCGGAAGAATTTACTAGGATGTCACAAAAGTTACCGTTATTCACCTGAGGAACCCGAAGCAAACATGTTCACGTCAGGCAAGTCACCTCTAATGATGCATCAACGCGTGGTGGTAAACCCTTACAAATGTATTCTGCAGGTTACTGAGTTTGTTGGTTAGGATAAATGGGATAGCTCCCCACAAATTTCCTCAGCTTATCCACAAACCACAACAATGTCGTATACAGCCGCAACTGATTGGACCATTACCTATAAGAATCTGTCTCCTATATCTGCTCCATTTTACAATAATTCTCCCCGTCGTCGTCATCATCACCATTATCACTGTGATCACTGTGATCACCGCCATCACCACAAATATCATCGATCGCACCCACTAGCACGCTTGGAGTTTGCACTATCCCTACCGGACTGAGGTCAAACCAATTCATCCTAAATTTTACTCAGATTTCATGTTATTTTTGGACGTCTACGGACCGCTGGTTTATCCGCTTTGGCGATAACCAGTTATTTTTAAGAAAAGCAAATTCGCAGTCTACTTACTCGACACCAACACTTAGGGAAATTTGAGACCTATCCAATTTAGTTGGAATCTGAAAAATACTCCCATCTGTAAGCTAGTCTGGTTTTGACACGAGACTCAACTAGATCCAGCTGAATCACTCGCTTATGATGATCCCTTGAAGAGTTTTCAGTAACCCTGTGAGTAGTGCTTTATTTTAGGTTGGATTTTAATTAGTACCACATTTGGTCTCAAGCAAAACCTGTCACGCTCACAACGATGTGTATCTCCTGGCCGTTTTGTTTGTTCACGTGGAACCTATGGTTATGATGGTAGTCTTGTTATTGTGAGGCGTGTAGTCAAACTTGAATTGTATGTAATCAGTGGACAGTGCGGAGTTTGACATCTATTGTGCTCCTAGTCGTTTTACGAGCATGCAGGCTCCAGAATGCTCCTAAACAGGTCCAGGGAGTAGAGAAGTTCAGCAAGGTCTTGTCAGAATAGATAAGCATAGCACGTAAACCGCACCACTCTGGCCTTCCTTTCCTATTGTGATAGAGTGCTTCCTTTCACTGAGGCGATAACTGCATGAGACTTGTGGTTAAAATAAACCTCCGGTGTTATATTAGGTTTGTCTGAAGCAAGGATTCGAGGAAATCTCGGATGATGAATGAGGAACTTAGCGAAAATTTCCCCCTCCGTATTTCTGGTTCCAAGTTTGACGAAAAACACTTCACCGTGAGAAAATACACAAGAACCCCGGATGAAAAGGTACACAAACCCCATAAGCTTCTGGTTTTCAGCAGGTTGCAAAGTCTTGCCTGACAACTGTGACTAGTGAGGCAACCAATCGACCGCGACCCTTTCATCAGTCATACTTTCCAGGAAGCGCGCTAACTCTTGAGCATCTGTCACCAAGTAATAAATGATAAGCCCAAAATATAAAACACTACGAGGAACGTCAGTATCTACTCCTCTTCAGGATGAATACCTTCAAGTACATGGATCACTTGAAGCATTTTTCTCGGACTTCTCGTAATCGGTGCCTTTCTTCTGTTGTGGCAATTCAAATGTATGAGCAGCTTATACGACTAACTTTCCGTTAAGTGTACATGACAAACTGTTCCAAACGCGCATCCTTTAGACGACTGACTCGTCGGCTGTCATTCTAACAGATACAGGCAGTCTTCAAATACTGTCACCATGCTCATTAGGCCAAACGTAGATGTTTCTGTTTTTTTATTGTAGCTAGCTGGCGCATAGGGGTAAGTCTGTTTGATTGTCTGAAAGCACATTCGCACGTGCAAGACAAAACTTTCATATCTGTCATTCGGCTACCTAGACCGCAGATGGCCTATAGACCTATGGATTTAGCCCTGGGCTTTACAATGTCTATCCAGGTCGTTAGTTGATCTTCTCACTAAGAATGTCAGTTCTGGCACCGTTTTGCTGCCGAATCTACTCTGAGTACTTCGGCACATGTGGGACGAACAGAGCATCCAGGTCATTGACTTCATTGCTGAACAAGCTCTTTGGGTCGTGGAATGATAACACTTTGAACAGAAGTTTCACCATTTGCAAACGGTTTCACGGATGTGCTCAGATAGTGCTTCTCAAACTCCGGTGATCGAAAACCTCTAACTTTCTGGTATCGAACGCATAAATCGTTCAAGATTCCCAAGCATATAGTACAATACCTTGTGGGAACTTTTGAGTAGTTCGTAAGAACTTGCTTCTAGTGATGTTGTAAAACGTATACGCCACTGAAATGTTACGTCTGAACATTTCCCGTAGTAATCAGCGTCCACTGTTTTAGTACTAACATTATGTGGGTTACCCTCCGTAAACGACATGTCCGGATACTTGCATGGTGTGCTCTCTGCTCCGCAGTGAACAGTTCCTGGGAGTAGTTCAAGGCCACGAGCTAAGTTGGAGTATGAATTTCAAACATTACGTTTTTTTAAATAAACGAATGTTTTCTCCTTTTCTATAAAAAATGATGTCACTTAGCCATACTTTATCCTAAGCTTATTATAAACTAGAGAATCAGTGGGATTCAGTTTCGTCTCCCGTCAAAACCAAATTCTTATACAAATGAGAGTTTTCGGCGAATTCCGTTCTAGCTGGGTTTGAGTGAAACATGGAGTTGACGGGAGCTCGGTGACTGTGCCTAACTGAAAAGCCCCAAGAAGGGCGAAACCGATCGTAGGCAGTGGAAGAGTTTACAGCAACCTTATGAATAGTGTGTGAGAACGTGTGAAAGAGCGAGACACATACGTATCATTTGTAACCTTTGAGGTAAGTTCCTACATAGGACCTCGATAACGCCTGATGTGTAGCTGTCAGTAATTATGTATGCCCACTGCATGTTTCCCTTTCACTGGGCTCTCAGGTTTGGCTTCACAGTCTATATTCCGTGTGGCGAAGCCATTGTTAGGTGACTTGATTTGGAATGGTTCGAAACTGGGCTGGCTATGTAGTTTAGAGCCACCTAAACTGAACCACATTGGTTGGTGATGTAAGACAGTGAAGTGAACGTTGAGGAGATTGGAAGGATTACTGGATGTCACCTAGGGGGATCATAAGTGTAGCACGAGGCCAAAAGCGTAATGGTAATTGCAAGGTAGAAAAAGCACGTGTCCCCATGATGCACGGTAGCTTTTTTGCGTTGATTGCCGTCTCAACGGAAGTGTTGATTTAGCTTGTACTTCCATGCAACTTAAAGGTTTGGATGGTTGATAATAGGTCTGATAAATTTGTTTTGGAAAACATTTGGGAATGACGCTCGGCACTTTTCATCCGGCCAAAATAGCACAATCATTACCAACCAGAAGCTCAAAGACAAGGTGGTATATTTTCACTCAGAGGACTAAATTAACTCAGAATCCGTTTTCAAACATACGATGTGTACTTAACACACACAAACTTTGTAGAGCCGCTGGAGTTGTTGATATTAGCTTTGTTTATACACTGCTCTGAATGGACGCTAACGAAGTTTGTCAACGTTGGATTTCCGCCTTCACTCAGACGATCGATGACACTATATGACAGTGACAAGTGATGCGCTACCGACTAAATTCTGGTCCCTTGATATGACTCCACCCAGTTGTAGTTTCTGCTAAATAACGAATAAGTGGAATTAACTAATTAGGATCAATATTGATACGCCTACAAGTAAGTCTGTGTTAGATTAGGCAAGGCAATAGAAGTCACTCTTTTTTTCCTCTGGAGGGCAACGTAACAAGCAGCTGACATATTGGTTGTCAGGATTTGTTAGACATCGCCTATTGAGTCAGCTGCAAACGATCTGTGCACATCAGAACACAAGAACAGATAAAAACCAATCTGTTAGAGCTCGTCAGTCATTCCACGCTGCATGGAACTACACAGTATTTTGGTTCTAACTAAAGCAACAGATAGGTTTGAGTTTGGGAAGTTATGTTCAAACACAATGAGTTTTTTTGAACTGGCAGTACAGTACTATATATATATATATATATGCACTGGATATTCAGCAGTGTTTGAAGTGACTTTCTGTGACCATTGCCTTGTGGACCAACTCAATAATGACTGGCAGTAGCTGGCCTTAACTGCATGCTTAGGGTGGTTTTCATGGGCACTGCTGGGCGACGACCGGATGACCTTTTTCATTTGCCTTAAGTATCAGCAGTTTGGTCTTCACCCCCGCCCTAGCCTAAGTGGTCCGTAAGTGGTTTCCTACAGAAAGCCCGTCGTTTGGATTGCCAGGATGGTCGCTGTTTTCACCACTGTCGTAATTCTATTTGTGCACTTTGTTTTGTACTCTACTGCATTGCTTTGAGTTGTGATTCTGTTTATTTGTACTCAACGTATCCACCTGCAAAAGACCCACACTAACACTCTGGACACTCCAGTCTGTTACGCCTACAGCGATGTCATAGGCGACCGTCTGTGAAATGGCTAACACTAATTAGCCATGTTTGTGTGCATTTGAGTGCATTCACGGGTTGTGTGAGCCACCAGGCCAACTTTCACAGATACTTTCATGAATTTTCAGTTGTCCACAAATGACCTGACAAATATCGTAGGGGTTCGTCGGCTACATTCAACGTGACATGTCAATCTCAAAACGGATATCAACCCACCATATATATATATATATATATATATATATATATATATATATATATATATAGTGTCCTGATTTAAAAGTGCCACCTTGTCATGATTGTCGAGGTTAATGCTGCAACGATCCTACGGGCCATGTTGTCAGGAACTCAGGTGCTTGATGTTCAGTTATGCCAGTAAGGCCAACGATGGGTATTCCAACTGATAATTTTCTAGGGAGTCTGGGCTAAATTGGTACTTTTTGCCGCAGCAACAGTGTAGTGACAATGAGATTTTTCTCCTAAGCGAACACAGATGTAATAGACAAAAATGGACCAGAACAAGTATGGAGATGAGGTCTGCTTGATGAGGATAAGTCATCCGTACCCACCTTGGTTCAAGAGATTTTGACATTCGTCAGAACAGTCCAGGATCCGACAAACGCAGGGGCGACATGGAAGCACTAGGCCCATGCATATGAAACAACTGCGGAAAATAAAAGTGAATGGTGGACCAAACGTGCTGAACAGCTCGGATCGAACGCGGACCGTCAGGCTGAAATAAATCTATTGACCGACGCAATTCTAGCAACCTGTATACACCACTTTTCAATACTGCTCAACCGTTCACGAGAAGCTGCTTCGAACTCTATTGCTTACCTGCCCTATCATACTTGGCTGGCCTGCCTAAAGCCGCTGAACTGCTCAGGGCCACAAACCAAACAAAACGTTGGACAGCAATGGGATTGGACGGCTTGTTGTACCGCGCTGATCAAACTTGGAGGACTCCAGAAGGAAATTCTTATCTTGGCCTGACAATATTTTCATATCAAAAGTGAAGCACTGCGAAGCTATAAATCTACAGGTTGTTAACCAAACTTTCCTGAAGTTTTCAGGTAAGTTTGAAAAGCTGTAACTTTTGTTTTGAGTCATGGGCTAACCTGGCACTTTGCTGAGAGGACTGAAGAACGAGTATCTGTGCTAGCATGAGAAGCGTCAGGACACGACGCATCCCAGTTCTGCAGAACATATGAAACATACAGAATGGTTGCGATCTCCCTAGTGAGACCTTGTTCACGTGAACTTGCGTAACGTGTTGACGCACACACAGGGCCGAGCCTTCAAAGGTCGGTCAGTTTAGTTTAGTGGTTCACATCCGACTGCGGTCCCACTCCAATGGGAACCACTCGGTTCTTGCTATCGCGTTAACTGTATATCGGCCTTTCTATAGAGTCACTCGGCAGTGAACACGCAGAGGCCGCCTACTCTCACTTGCGAATTAACTTGGTGTTAACTGGAGACTCAACTGAACCCCAGTTGAATCTTCATTTTATAGCATTACTCAACTGAATATGGTGCAAAATGGCCGCTCCATGTTCCATTTGGTAGGATACCCGAGATGCCGAAGCGTGGTTTCTTGACATAACACACCACGTATGAACTTCAGTTATTGTGGTCGGATCTACAGTAAGCTAACTCCGGATGGGGACTTCTATCCTTTAAGGGTAGCTTCTTCTTTATGTAATCGGGCACCTCAGTACAGATCTAAAAGATGCGATTAGTTCTGCTTCGCAGTAAGCCACAGGACTCACTTCCTCCAAGAAATCAGCAATCACGAACGTCACACAATAACATATCTAAGTCCACCTAGCTATGATACGGATTAGATTTGAATTTATTTTGAATGCAGTGCTTGGAGCTGCTTAGTGAGCTTGAAAGCAAAACGTACCACAAATGAGTGTGACCACATGGTTTGTGTGTATTGTAGTGAGTCACAAGACACACTATGGAATGTAAGTTTGATGGTGGTTGGGTTATTTGTTCTAACCATTGTTCCGAATATCTCTCGATGAACGCTCAAATGTGCGGTTATTGATTCCACTGTTCTAAACTAAGCATGAAGATTACCACCCAATAAGGAAGTATATTCCTGTCGGATGAAGACAGGGTGTAGATGGTTGGGACTAATTGAACTGAAAGGTTTCCAAGGCAAATAGCTGAACTGATGAGCGAGTAATATAGTTTGGAGGAAACTGGAAAAACTGTAGCCAACCAGATAAAGGTAACAGACTTGCGATCCGTTAGCGAACGGTTTCTGGCCTCGGTTTTTCTGAAGCGTATTTCGAGGGACAACAGCAAACAATAAACAATAGGCTACCAATTTGATACCCGTGTGTTGAAGGGGATGCGTGGATACCTCGTGGACATTGTAAGTAGTGCATTAGAGGTGGGCTGACATTTTCCCATTTCCACCTGTGTTTTCTGCTTACTTTTACAAACTTCGGAATTCTTCAGACAAAGCGGTGTGGATAAACTTCAATGAAGCACCGGTTATCAACGCTGGTCTTACTGACAATGTTGTTGGTGATGATGACGACGATGGTCAGAAGGATCAGTTGTTGTTTATGATGACGGAAATGATGAGGATAATGACGATAGTGATGACTGCAGTCCTGCCCAACCACACGTCCGGTAAACAGTGAACACCACTGGTCATTTGAAAAAAAAACAGACAACCAAATTGCTTTAATAAATTATCCCAGCCTTAGATTTCTGTTGGTGAAAGTCCAAGTGACTGGAGAAACGGTGAAACTATTGTTGCAATAGCTGGACAACCGTATGGTTTCTAAAGGTAAAGAAAGGTATCATTATTGTAAATAACTGCAGTGCATGCCTTTGGGTGACAAGGTAATGTAGTTTAGATTATTCTACCCTCGAATGTCATGTTAAAACCATGACCAGTGGACAAGGTACTTCTAATAAAGTTTATCGTTCGGTTATCTTGCTCCTTGGCTTTACAGACTCAGGTAGCCTGTAAACTAGCTGTTTTATTCCCTAGGATTAGCAAGGCATAAAGCTTTATCTCTTCGAAATGCGAACAGAAAACTGATTGTCTTTAAGGCTATCACTGTGTACTGAAATCACCCACAAGTATGACCTTAAGCAAGCCCTTGCTTTCCAAAAGCGCTGAACATTATGTACACATTTATGTACACAGTCAGCCAACAAGATTGGCTTAATAGGATGAGGTGAGCTTGTTCGCAGTAAAGTGAGTGTCCGGTGATGGTAAATGGTTAGCCCTAACATCACGGTGTATTTGTGAGGGCTATAACAAGTGGTATGCCAGTGTTTGCCGGCTATTTTCGGTACAGAATGCTAATACACGCACACACCCCAGCTGTGTGAGACGTTTATCGGTCAAGCTAACGATCGTAATTTGGTTGAACCCAGACCCAGTCTTAACGTAATAAATTATATTGGGGTGAAAATCCCTTGAGATGAAAGACATTTCCACCTCTCAACATAACCCTGGGATTCATTACTTGAAACATAAAGTGGAAGCCGTTGAAAAATGGAAAATTAGCTGAGTCGTAATGTGTTTCAAGACGATAGGAATTCACGGTAAACTTCCTACGTCACTAACAACAACACACCAGCAAGACTCACTGGGGCTTAGCTGCCATACACCCACTGGAGAAGAAAGCCTTAGTAAAGAGTGAAAGAAAACAGAAGGGTAATGGCTCAGTGCAAAGGAGCTCTATGTCCTTAAGTAAGACAATCAAGGATAAGGTGCCTATATCTTTGGACAGCAAGTAAACACTTCCGATCATCCTGTAGAAGTGAGGCGCCGTCAGCAGGATCAATCCAGCGTCGTATGTGAAACTCATCTGACATAAGTCTAGCACACAACGACAGGAGAACTTTAGCTAGACAACCCGGCCTTGAAATGACAGCATGAACGCCAATTGTCGGTTGTTTACCATGTCCTGCAGGGCTTCCAACCACTTACAAGCAGGATCACGTGGGCCCCGAACCAGAAAGACGAGAAAATCCCACAGCACTCAGTTTTTCATTAGCCGCTTTCACTTATCGTTTCTATGTCATGGCCGGTCCCCGGCGAACCTTTCGCCAACAATTGCCCGGAACAGAAAACAAAGCTTTCTTTGGTAGGCAGTACCTTGGTACATGCAGCATATGCCCCAGCCTTTCCATAGCTCACGGCTCTCCAGCGATCATCTCACTGTAGTGACCACTTCTGGTTTAGACGTAAATTTCACACTGAGATACCTTTCAGTTTGTCGTAACCAGCTAAAAAATTAACACCACCCACCCGTCTGGTGTCAGCACCAGCATAAGTCACGGTAGAGCTGCATTACTATACAAAGAGAGGAGAATTGCAGATGGTTCATTTCAAGTATGTGCTGGAAAGGCAAAGTTTTAATTCAGACATCAAAGGAACCATGCCTTTCGGATCTGAAACATCCGATTTGCTCGAATCCATTTCAGAGGCAAGTTCGCCTCAGACGAACCAAATTTGATTTTTCCAAGAAATGCGCGATTCGACAGGCTTCTGTTACATACATATACGTGAATCTTCCTTAGTCCTTGCGCTTCAGTGCCTTGAACAGTGACTTTCTGCGTTCTTTATGGAGCGGGCAGGTTGCGGATAGTGGTTCAGAAAACACTATGCTGGGCGAAGATCTTCACGCTTTTCTCCCTAAGGTGTCTGAGCGTTTTCTTGGAAGAAGGTGGGGCTAGATTTAATGAGCTTATTATTCCTGACTTGCACACTCTGCATTACACTCTGGTATTGTAAAAAGTGTAATCCGGATGCTTCCGGAAATAGGGACTCAAAACAGGGTCATCAGGATACGAAAAGACTCATACCAGCCCCCAGATTATATTGAACAAACATGGACAACCCATTGAAGTTTTCAGATATGCCTTGGTACTAGCTTGATAACGTTTTCGCAGAATTAATATTGGACTATCTTAAGTTTTCCAGTAGATTTTGGGAGATCTTTGTAACCCTAGTTCTTATCATTGTAGATCGTGGTATACCTTGGAACGTCCTTCTAGCGGACAGAGCAACAAGAACGTTAAAGTAGAAAGCTTCTTATAACAGAATAAGAGTTTGATATTCACTCAACACACTTCCAAGGTTGATGAACCGGTGTTTTTGTGTGATCGCCCTTCATATGCTGATCAAGCAATGGACTAAAACGTGTACTTCCTGACAGAGTTTGGGTCGAGTATTCGGAACTTAGCATCTCGGGGAACGCCCATTCTGTGCGTGGTTTGTGCACACGACACAGCATAACTTACCTTGGTGCTGTGGTGCGCCGACACGATTCAAACGTTCACGAGATCGATAAGACCTCAAGGGCAAGTGGAAGGCTTTCCCACCCCGTCACGTTATCTAACATTTCCATGGTTGGTCAGACATAACTGAACATCACAAAGGTTTTTCTAATTATCGGATAATCCCACTTTCCTAACACAACACAACGAGTTAAGCACGATTTAACTTAGAAACCTTCAGGAGTTGACATTATCCAAAAGCCTACCCAGCAAGATTATATGCTGTTCTGTTCAACATTAGGATCGCCTCTTCAGTTTCAGCCTTTCATCACATTCATCTCCTCACATTCACTGCCTCCAATAGTCTGGCGAAACACATTTGGCTTTGCCATTTTGCAGTCTGAAAAACTGCATTTTTGTCCGATCATTCATTTGTGAAAAAAGGAGGCTGGGTTTCAACCAGGTGAACTGAAATTCATTGTGATTCTTTTGATTCAGCGAAGTACCGATCTGTATAAGAGGGCTTCCATTCCCGGCACTTGTTTGTTCTAACTACAAATTTCGTGTCAACAACACTGAAGACGATATAAAAAGACAATGTTGCCGAAATTCAAGGACTGAAGGCAAGAGAGATGGGACAACCAGACTGTTAGTTTATTCCTAAGTTTGGTAATTTTAGTGTGAGATTTCGTTAGGATGGCATCCGGAATTTTTTAGCTCCGTTTTGCGAAAAGACTTCATTTTTCAAGGTTGAAGAGGTCTTCTAAAGGTTCTAATTATTCCGTCCGTCCTCACACGTTAGTATGGACACTGTAAAAGCGAACGAAACAGTGGAACAGTTTACGTCCTGACCTAGGGATCGATAGGTTGTTCGATCGCTGAATGACGGTTGGGTCTACGTCTGAACATAGGAGGTTTGATAAATGTTCTCCGGAAACATGATTCATGACCGTTGTTTGACTGAGCGGAAACTCCAGACCGGTTGGTCGTTAGACTGTGGCTTGGGGAGGGAGGAATAATGGGCTGCCGAGACCCTTTTTTACCCAGCGAAACTTTGGTAACTAATCAAAACAACACCGCCCTGGAGTACAAAACAGATGGCGTCTGGTCTCGTCAGGTAGCAAAGTCATCCCAAGAAACCCACAGAAACGGACGCCCAGGCATGTGATTCACGTTTCTATCGTGAGAGTTGCCGTACAGGGTGAGGAAAACCGACACACTCAATGGTTTTGAAGACAAGACCGTCAATGAATGGGTTCACTAGATTCCACGCTTAACTTGACCCATTCACACCATGGTATTAGCCGGATAAAAGGGGAGAACTTTCATGTGGAAGTTAGTCTAAGTGTAACCTTTGAATAATGGAGCCTCAGGTTAGCATAGCAATACATGTTCACCTAAAAGCACAAGCCGCCATTGCTCAGTGATTGAGTGTACTATTTTGTAATTCTCAGGCTGAACTCCTTGAGCTTTGGCCTACATGGATAGACCCTTCTAGCTCACGTCCACACGAACGCAATACAGATGGGCGTGAACAAGGGCGGAACGACTGTAATTCACGCCTGGCTCCGTGCAAACACCATAGCTTAGCCCATTCTTGGGGCGAGGTAGATGAATGTTCACTTACAGGTAGAGCACAAACTGGTCCGTTAATATCGATCGATTCACAGAAGCGAGAATGAGTTGTCGAGATATGGTAGCACGACTTGCTTATTCACATGGGCAGGATTAGATTTACATACTCAGTTTTTAAAAAGGAGTAATTACGTCAGGTACGCAGTATGACTGTTGTCGTGACGACCACGAATATCACAAGAAACAGCTTGCGCAAAAACATACGGATGACTGGAGCGACATAATTTTCCGACTGGTAAACAAATTTTCGGTCATCACGATTGGTCGTGACGCTGATCTGTGGACCATCGTAGCGTTTATGGAGCACAACCTACCCCCAATACGACCAAAATGTAAATAGGATAGCAAGGAGTTAACTGAATAACCGTTTTAATCGTTCAGAGATCTCTTCACTTTAGGTCACGTACGAACAGCTAGTTGCAGTGCTAATTGCCACGCAAAAAACCCAGCTGTCAGAAGTGTGACAATAGGGTACTAAATTTGTTACGGGCTTGGGCCAAATACCACACCCGAACTGTATGAATGAGTTGAAACTTTACTCAATGCACACGCTCCGGAGAGTAATTGGTGAATTCAATGTAAGAGCGAAGAATGATGTCACCTGAGGTCACCACCTGAAACTTCTTAAAGCTGGGTGGGAACTGTCACACTGTCCACGAGACTACCAAATATTACTGACAAAATCGCAAAGATAGATTTAAGGTCCCATTTGACTAGTTTCTAATCAACGCACTGTAAAACAGTACTCACTGCAATGGGAAAATTTCCAACCACCTGGAGAAGGGACGTGGATTAGTTACAAGGATATTCATTCACTGTGTTTTCTCCCCGCTGACCAATGCACTGACTGGCTAGCTGACGAAAATTTGTCCACCTACTAGCCATTTTCCAGCTATGGATCTACATTTATCGTTCATTTCTGAGGAGCATGTTCACAGACATAAAAAGTAAATGCAAACGATGAATGTGAAAGTGTTACAGGAGAATATGAGGTAAAAGAGAGAAATGTCTCTTTCGAAGTCAGACCACCAACAGTTCCAGTTTTGAAGTATCCATTTAAGGGATATTTAAGTATGTTCTTCGCATCAATTATATTATCTTTTATGCTTCTCGGAACAGCAAACCTTAGATCGTTCCAGTATCCGGGAAAATTGGAGCTGTACACTTTAGTGTGGATCGACAATTTACCATATACTTGTGTCAAATTTTATTCCACGGGGATGAGTTCGATATGCACAACGTGCTCATCAGTGTGAACGGTGGAATGATCAATCCTTGTCAGTTGTCACTTGTACTATGTTAAATGTTGTTTATCCTGGTGGAGATTGTGACTATACTATCTTAACTTGAGAAAGAAATCGCTGTCAAAACTGCAACTTGGCTTTTCGAATCGAGAGTTCCCCTGTCGAGGTCTTGCTCAAACACATTTTGCTTCAGAATAACCTTCTCCCAATTCTTTGCAAGAAGTAAAAGATTACGATGCATCTTCGTCTGCGTGCAAACTTTTAGTTGCCGAGACTCAGATTCAACAACTGCGAGTCCATTTGAAAGTTCCTGTCCACTGATTTCTCCTTAGTTCGAAGGTAATACAGGTTGGTGTTGGTAAATATAACTGTCTGAACTGAAATAATTGCGGAGTTATGCTTCGATTCACGAATAATGTCATAATGTTTTGAGTATATCATCTAGTTTCAAATGGAAGGCAGCCGGAGAGCGACAGTCCGCATTCAGCATCCAATTTCCACACTCTCGACAGGGAGAAAGCGCTATTTAAATGGGACCTGGAAGAGGAATGACAAATGCTTTTTTTCGCTACCTCTTGTTTCGCCGTTATTAATTTCAAGATGGATGGAAGATTCAATGGGTTCAGGAACATGACGCTTCTCCAAAACTGTCCAATGGAGCTTTTTCTTTTGTGTAAGGAAATCTGTTTGTCGGCAGTTTGATGCTCCGTTGCCTTTGTGACGCTTTAGTTTCTATTTAAACAACTGTGCTGTAGAGAACACTTAGCATGATGGCCCATCTGATGTGGCTGTATTCATGGGCTATGGGCTGTACAATGTTATGAAAAACCTGTTTTCGCCGAATCCGTAAGCAAGTGTGTGCCAGCTCAACTTGGAGGCCTCCCCTCGCAGTTGAGGTTTCATCTTACAAGCAAAGTCAAACTATGCGCTGCACAGCTTTTCATCCTTGTGAAAATCATCAGCAGTGTGCATCTCACGAATCTCTTGGGTCCCCTCGGCTAGCAGTTGAGAACTGTAAATTTCAACCACGAGTCGCTGATCCGCAGTGTCCTTAGCTGGTGCTTAGTATATAGCGCCATTCCTCCCTCAATCACGTGACTCACATCGCGTGGTTACTCATTGACTGGCTCCAAGTGTATCGACTTCTCAGTTGGATTGCTCAAGCAACTTGTGAGGTGTTTCCTTTTGTGAGCAGGTTGCCTATGGTTTAATAGTAGTGTGATATTTGGAAGCTTCAATCTGTTTTTCATCCTTCATTCGAGAGTTCCCACTTATTTTGCTCACAGTGAATTTTTTAGGAAAGCCGATAAGTTGAGGACAACCAAGATGTTTTTTCCGACGACGGGTTGGCGATTCCGGTAAACTGATTTTCTCAGCCTGAGTTCATTCATGCCGAATGGGGCATATCCAAGATACGCTTTACCAGGGTGATATAATTCTTTCAGTTCTCTGATGTTTTCGTTTAAAGCTATGTTGACTGTCGCGCCCACAGGAGAATGACTATTGCTAACTCTTCACATGTATTAATTTATTTCCTAATTCCTATTTGGTATGATTCCCCAGGCCTGAAGTTAGTGTTAGTATTCAGCTGCAGCACCCTTTCGGTGCCTAACTGTCATGCCACCAGAAGGAACCACGAGGCCTGGGATACTTCCAGGTTGCACAAGCCTAGACAGGGGAAGTCGAGAGATAGAAGTCGCATTCGAACCACGGACCTTCCGGTCAGTAAATTCGCGCTCTAACCACTGAGCCATCCCGCCCTTTAGGCCTGGAACACTAATATGGTTTTTAAACACCCGAACACTATACTTTCAAATGATAGTTTTCAGCTTGAATTAAAGGCCTGATAGATTCATCTTTTAAAGCCACACCACAAAAAAGGTCGGAAAGAATTGTGGCATAGTGTTACATCATCATCATAATGCGTGATTACTAACCAAATTAGCTACTTAGGTGTAAATGGTGTCCCTTAGTTTTAATTACATCGATTTATTCGGTGCTCTTGATAGCATAGTCTCCATATTTATAAAATTATGGGAAGCAACGCCCATATACAGTGGTTCCCCAATAGGCCACAGAAAACTAAGACCTGCGTGAATTCCAGTGTGAGCTGGCCTGGAATGGATTCCTCTCTGCAGATCTTGAAAATCCAACAAACACCATTCTTGGTGCTTTTTGATTAGAACCCGTATCCGACGTGGAACTAGTGAACCCATTTTTTCGTATGTTCCGGCATCCACAGGTACTACAGGCTTGCCTGCAAGAATGTTGGGGCCGAAAAAAACATGAAATCCGCTAGTACCACAAATTATCAACACTGAGCCTTGTGATATCACATGAATTTGTCCTAGAAGAAATTTGGAGTCTCGAAGTGGAAGACCTAACGAAACAACAGTCCAACCCAAATAGACCTCCGACATGAAGTCACTCGCAAAAATATTGCACAACAAACATTTTGGACGTGTTGCTACATAATTTCCCATCTCTGGAGAGGCCATGCATCACACTGTAGGGAGTCAGTGGTATTCTTCTCTGACGGGCGATTTTAATCTCAAAGCAAGACCACCAACGCCACGGTCCAAAGAAAAATGCTGTGGTTTAAAGACTGCATGACAATCTTTTGGGACACAAATGAACGTACCATTGGCTTCCAGACATCTCAGATCTGAATCATATTCATGAACAATCTCAGATGGAGAGTCATATCGTTAACATTTAAGTTTACATTGGAAAAGACAATGTCCAGCTTCGGCGCCTCCAACCCAACACGACTATTTTAATCCATCGATTTAAACATCACTAATCATCTTGTAGTCGATGGTTGAAGGTTTGCGCAACAACTACTGATCTTACTTAATGCAGTCTTGAAGTGTCACCTCGGGCAATACGCTAGCAGCAAATACTGGTGCTTAACTGTCGCAACCCTGAGGATAGAACGATTTAACAAAAAATGTGGGAGGAAGGTGAGAAGATTGGAGACGTGGTGTAAAAGGCGAAGAAAAATTATCGATGGTGGGGAGCTCAAACCTTCAAACGAGACTGAAATAAACATACTTTACCATTTTTTTCTTATCGTCAGATATCATCAGTGGGATTGACGCAATATCCTTTGGGAATACAGGTAACACAACACAAGCCCAGCGCACACGGACAGACAACCTTTAACTTGACGGTCTGGTTAGAATGTAACAGCATGTTTGCCACTGTTGTTGGTCACGGGTGACATCTGGTTGATCTAAGCCTGGATCCCAGGGCAATCCGTTTTACTGTACCCACTTGCTTTTCACATGTCAAGGTCTGATTTGGACGGGACTTTTTCCATCTATGTTTTCGAATAGAAAGCAATACTTTATTTGCTTGACGGTGGTAGCCAGTCGTAGGTAACACACGTACTAATTGCCGCAACTTGATATGCTTTGTTCACTGCTCTAGCAAGCCTGATTCTTCACCAACTACCAACATGTATGCCATCTCATCAGGGGCACGCTGCAGCCAGCTAAGTTCCATTTTGCTGAGGAGGCGCCGATGATCAATTTTTTGGACAGAATGGAGGTAAGCAACCTTCAAAGATAATTAGTCTTAAGATGCAGGTCTTTCCTGCTATCGTGCGTCTCAAGACTCAAACCTCTGACCCCGTGAAGCTCCAGCTATATTGAAATTAGTTTTGGATGATCCGGTCGGTGTTTGTCGACATTAGATACCGATTTCAGTTTAATAATGCCTGCGCTGAGATGAACATAGGTGTGGACAAGGATCTCTAAAATGGTTTTTTAAAGAAACAACTTGAAAAACAAGTGAAAACCGAAAATTACGTCATTGGCAATATCCTTATCGTCCAGTAACTTAACCAGCTTAGTTGGCTTTAGGAAAAGAACCTTTTGTTGAAAATTAGAGATACTCATGGAACGAAGTTGTTCAACGATCGCCATCTATTGTTGTTTTGAAAAATTCTGTCTGAAAGCCCACAGTTTGTTGCGCAAATTTTTCAGGACATGATGGGCTAATGTTGGATCCTGTACACCTTCTACTTGGCGACTCCAAGACTGGCCAAAACGCCAAATTCCCTGTAGTAGCCTCTTTTCGAGAAGACTGTTGTATTCAACCGGTACTCAAGGGTATTTTCGTTGGCTGTTTACAGAATGGGCTTTGATTATTTTAGGTTGTCTGATCAGTCGCCATCCATGGCTAAACGAAAGAGGTGAAAACATGTTTATATGAAATCGAACGATGGCATTTGCCTACATTAACTGTTCATTTCACCCTGGAGCTGATTTCGCTTTCCAAAGTATAACATCGTAAACGCGGCTTCTTGACGCCCAGTTACAACGGATGTTTTGCTTAGAAAATGCATACAGTTGGGGATTTCGGTTCTATACCGTATGTGATAAATCATCTTCATCAGTTGTCCACTAAAATACTGGACAGCTTGCACATAATAAGGTATATAAATGTCGAAAAGCCGACTGGCCAACGTGCGTTCTTGCGTCAAAGCAGTGAAAGCCGTAAACGCAACTCCCTGTGATACATTTCACCAGCGATTTTTCGAAGCGCGTCTGCAAACTCTTAAAAGCTAAACCACGCCCCACTTGAAGACGCAGTTGCTTGTTGTGGCAAACAAGTTTTGAAACTTTACGACAAAATACTGTTATTGGTAGGGGCAGTAAAACGCCCGAGCGTGATGTCAATGAACCGGTGTTGATCGAGTTCATGGATATGCATAAATAGTGCTTAGAAAGGAGTTTGAGTGATGTATGCTGTTTGTTGAGTTTGGTGAAGTCCTGTTTACATATCGCCATTTCTTTCAGCCACATCCGGGGCATCGGTTTTCTACTTCAGCCGTTTCTGTTCCTATTTGGATTCATCTCACTTGTTTTATTACGACGACACCGGCCATCTGACACCGCACTCTTTTAATTGCTCACGATTAGGCTGATTGCGAGTTACCTCTAATATTTCAACTATATGATTCGTCATTGATTGTCTATCTGGACTGCTCACCGGACTCCAATCAGAAGTGTGTGTCACATTCTTTTATATCAACTTTTGGTCCGTCAGCACCGCCGCCGATTTGTGAATCTTTCTAAATGTTCGATAAATACATTTGCTTGCACGTTTGTTGGGTTTTGACGGGTAAATGTGCAATCCATGGTTGTACGTGGGCTGGGATAGTACCACGGTGCCAAAGCCTAGACAAGAGGACGATCAGGGTCCTCAGCCACCATTTTTTGCCCAAAAGCCTGACTTCAAGGCAGCTTTAGCTGGCGTAAGGCCGCCAGAGCAGTTTCCATTTTTACGGAGAGATTCACCATACATGCCCCAGCTCCCAACCTGGAGGACCAGGAGACTGTGTTAGTCAGACCTCCGCCCACCAGTCAACCTGATATGAGAGGCTCGTGAATTTCACACGTACAGTCTAGCTCAATGGGTTGTGCATGTGAGCGAACCTTATACACATCCCGGCTAAAACTCTCGTTTATAGTATTCTTCGACTAAATGTGCCGCATAAAGGCCAGCTCATGTCTCAGTTGGTACGATATTCTGGATATCGCAGCAAATTTTCCTGATGGCTGCTGAGATTTCAGCAACCTTTCAGGCTATTCTTCAGCAGTAAGAATGCCTGGATCAGCCTTATAATTTACGATGAGAGCTGATGGTATAAATGACAGGTGAGTCCAGCATGCATTGGAACCAAACGCCTATTTGTGCTTGCTGAGGTATTAGTTCCGAATACACGGAGAATTCAACTAACCATTTTAATTTTCAACTCAGCCTAGTGCTGTTTTATTCTGAAATATCCGTCGACACACAGACACACAACAGTCCCTTCGGGGATTTTACTTGCCTTTTGCTGACTGTTTCAACCGAAGTTGGCAGATCAGTAAGGCGTGACCGAAGAACAAAGGCTGGTGATGTAAGGCAAACTTCCCATCCACTGAGCCATTTCACGTTCCAATTGCCTTGAGCATTGTAGATAAGACTTAAGGCAGTTTGCAACTGCAGTAGGGGTTCTTTCCCGCAGAGGAACGCCAAAGTTTCGCTGAGTTTGAATGTCCAAGGATGGCAAATGCAGGTCTGTTTATTGGTAAAGTCTATTAGCTCACTTGACAATAAAGGAATCTAGTAAGTGTCTGTGTTGTCCTCGTACTGAACTAAACCACTTTGAATTGGACAACGTCTTACCGGAGAATCGCTTTGATGTATATTCTATAAGGACTACACAGGACTGGAAGCACTTCCACTGTTCACGCTATTTATGGCTATCTATAAAAAGCGTTTGAATACTTTCATCTAATCACGTAGCCATGGTTCCGCTCACAATTTTTGACTCCATCATGATGGCGGGTTGATCTGAGCCTTTTACTGACGCCATCAGTTGGGCACAAAGCCGTAATCTGTTCGTTGAATCTCCTAATTTGTCGAGGGATCTCGTTAGCATTCTGTTATTCTGTTATTAATGAAGCCCTTTCCTGACTCTAAGTCGAAATTATCTCCCATGAATGAAGTCAGTCTATTGTGAGAAACAGTAAGGTTATTTCATCCTTAGTGAGAACCAACAGCAGCATGCACCTCACGAAACCCCAGCAGGGAGTTACGAAGCCGCAACCTCCCGGCTAGCATTTTGAAAACTTAAGCTCTCAGCCATAAGCGGTTGATCGGTAGCATGAGTAACTCACGCTTAGATAGACAGCGCCACTCATACCTCAGTCACGGAAACCAGATCACGTGGTCATTTATTGCCTGGTTCCTCGAGTGATGGCTCGTCGGATGGAATTTTCACTCGTCTTACCAATTGTTCATTCTTCTGAGCTACTTGTGGCTTGTTGGTAGTGTAGACTAGCTCCAGTTACAGTACGAAAGCTCAACTGATAGCTTTGAATCTCATCACACTACAAACATTACTCAATTATTACGGCGGTGCGCGAGCTGCAAAGACTCTTTACTAGAAGTCGTTCGAAATGCAAATATCTCTCGGATTTGCTAGTTTGTGAGACTTTAAACGAAGCGCTTTGGGAAGTTTGACATGTTAACCCAATAAAGCTGTGGAATTTTTATCTGTAATGCATTATTTGTCAGGCTATGGTTTACGTTCGTACAACCTGACACATATATATCTATGCATCCCAATGTATATCACGACATAGTTTAGCTGTATGTTATAGGAGACGTTAATAAAAATTTAGAATTTCGCCCATTTTTGCACCTTTTCCTGGAAACAGCACCGTTGACTAGAACAGTCATGGAAACTATACAAAAAGTCCCAATAGACAGTTAGCTTCCTGTTAGTTCTGTCCTAAAGGATGAGCACAAACATAAGATAATTGAGTATTGTTTTTATCACTGGAAATGTTGCCACTGGCGTGATTTTGCGCTTCACATTTTAGCCAAATGTTTATTTTCGAGGAAGTGCCCAACTCTCACTCCCGAACGAGCGTTCGCGTGTACCCTTCAAAAATAAAGAAACGTGTAGCACATAGCGTGCCTTTTGTTAAATTTAGCCATTGGGTTACTAACTCAAGGAACATTCGGGGAGTGGAATGCGAGGAGAGTTAAAACGCTAAATTGCGCCTTTTGTCCTGTGAACGACTAGGAACCGGGATGACTTCGCGGTAGGTACTTCACTGAGAGTTTATGGTAGAATTTTCGGCTACTGCATAAACTCGTCTGAATACTCACCACACTGTCACTCTGATGCAGCGATTCAGACTTGAGCAAGATATCGTATTTACACTTGGCCTTGAAAACCAGCTGCGAGGACAAGTGATTTGCACTGTGTAGCACAATGCTAGCATTGACCTTAAAAAACATTTCTCTCATCTGTTGATCATGATTTGACGCAATCTACAGTGTGGAGCGAGATGGCTCAGGTGGTTAGGGCTCGAATTTACTGACCGGAAGGTCCGTGGTTCGAAACCGACCTCTGCCTCTCGACTTCCCCTGCCTAGGCTTGGGCAACCTGACAGTATCCCAGCCCTCGTGCTTCCTTCTGGTGGCATGGCAGCTAGGCACCCAAAGGGTGTTACAGCTGAACGATTATCGATTATCTTACACAGTGTGAATATCAAGAAATGTGTCGGAGTATTTAGAACCGAGTTTAGTACAGATTAGTGCGGCTTTGCCTAGTTTATCTTCGAGTCGGATAGAAGTATTTACTTTATAATGATACTGAGGGTTTTCGACTGCCCATTTGATAAGGATATTGGATTAAAAATGGACTTATCATAGAGACAGATGGAAAACTGTTTGCTCCTTGTAAAATTACTCTGTGCAGTTTGCAAAGTTACCGTATAAAATTCGCCGTCAAACACTGCAACATTCCAGAAATTTCAAACAATCATGATTGGTACATTTGGTGACTCAAAACCCCTAGAATTTGTAAAATGACGAATGAGGTGAAATGAATAAATAAAGCAAGTACCTAGCGTGAGCTGTAAAAAATTGCACTGGGAAATGGAAACTTACAGTAAACCAACTTCTGCAGGGATAAATTCGAGAATTTGGCAAATATTGAAACAATCAGAGCTAAATCCGTATTCCGCTGTGTGATGTAAACTCTATTCAATAGTTGTCACCTACTAAAGGCCGTCAGATACCCAGCTCTTTCTTACCGGTGAGTTACAAAGGAAAAAAGTACGAACCATTAACACACAAAACAAAGTCAACTAATTTCTCCCCCAAATTCCAAGAAGGCAAGCAAGTCATCGATTGCTCAATGAATTGATCATTAGTTTTTTTTTCAGGTTGTCAACTACTACCACCTGTCTTCCTCTGGGACCGATGTAGTTGCCGAGGATGACAGCGATTTACCATAAATACTGGGCTTATTACGTCAACAAGGTTGGGAAACTTTAATCTTGGCATCTTCGTGAGAGTTAATTCATGGAAGGTACACATTCAGATAGCCTAGACTCTGTCCACTCCCCAGTGGATTAAAAAAACACAGTTTTTGTAGTGTTTGGGTTACTGGCCCGTGAATATTAGAAAACACTTCCCCAGAGTCTACGGTAAGATTCTGTTCCAAACCATTCCATGTCTCTGAGGCTGTTACCGCTGATGCTCTGTAAAGTGGTTCGATCAGCAGCTAAAAAACTGTAGGATATATTTGTGGTTACTGATGAGTAGTTAGAAATGTACGGACCTTTCAAAGGTGGGCTGTACCTAAATTGCGCGGTGATTCATCCGAAGACAGGTGAAAACACTGTTGGTAATTTGGAATCGTGTTCGAAAATACCACAGAATATTCATTTTCGGCAACATATAATAAGTAACCAGTTTCTGGTTCATGGTGCAGATAATGCACAACATTCTGCTGTTCTACTCGATTACGCTCTCGCTATACGTTTGCTCCTGGTCTCCATAACACGTTTGCTAATCCATTTTAACATGAACAGCTGAGCTGATGTCGCAAAAAGTGATTTATTATGAAGGCTTTCGTTGAAACGTTTTTAGAGATAACTTGTCGCCAATTACCTCATTTATTCATGAATAATTTAGTGAACGAGTTGGATGCCCGCCAGTGAATTTTGTCAAGCAAGTTTTCGACTTTCAGTATGGAAATGAGTCTGTGCAAAACTCAAACAAACAGACCAGTTCAACCCAATGTAAACAAATAAATTATTGCAGTTTTGCTCAGTTTTTTAAAACTTTACGTGAAAAATCCTCATGCGCTGATACCGCCTCTTTGTTAGCAACAACATTTCAAGGTGTAATACACTACTCATAGGACTGCTGAAAACTCTTCGACAGCCCACGACCGGTTTCGCCCTTCTTGGGCTTCATCAGGTAGGCGCAGTCCCCGAGTTTCCGCCAACCTTATGTTCTGTTTGAACCCGAATTGGACAGATTTTGACAAATGAACTCATCTGCATATCAATTTGGTTTTGACGGGAGACTCACATGGAACCCAGCTGAATCTCTCGTTTATGGTGTTTTTAGGCAATGAGTGTGCTGCAACATAAACAAGAGATTCAGCTGGGTTCCAGTTGAGTCGCCCGTCAAAACCAACTTGATATGCAAATGAGTGTATTTGTCAACATTTGAAAGCATTTAGAATGTTTCTCAATTCATAAGATTGCTTAATCGGGAATTCAAGCCCAAGTTAAGTAGTGAGTAAATAAGTCTTTGGAAGAATCTTCGTCCCTATGCGTTTGTACGGCATTCAATGCAAACTGCGTCAGTATTACAGTTATCTTGAATTCTCTTGCCTTTTCTCATCTGGAATTGGTTATGAGGTACACAGAAGAACATGAACTCCCAACAATACATTTTGGTTGTTATCAAATCTCAACGCTTCGGGTAGGCTCTTTCTACCCCTAGGAGCCCTCCTAGGATGTCTTTAGGGCCTGGTTAGCTTTCCTCAACCTCTATGAATTACGTGATACATCCTTCTGTGTGCACTGGATATCGCCTTTGACTCGAAGGGTGCATCACACCTGGTGAATGCCAGCATTTTCGCTTCATAAAATACTTCTGAGGTTAGACGCACAACCTGGATTGTGTGTCACATTGAAGTCATTATTAATATTAAGCTGCCATCCAAGCAAAGCCTGGATATCCGATGAACGCTATAGCTTTAACTACAATCTGATAAAAGTGGGTCAATATCTGGTTCGTTTCCATTGACTAAAATTGAGCACACTTCGGTTATAAGTGGAAGAGACCAACAGTAAGAATGACCACCACTTCACTTTAAAATAGAATAGAATAGAATAGAATAGAACAGAATAGAATAGAATAGAATAGAATAGAACAGAATAGAATAGAATAGAAATAGAATAGAATAGAATGGAACGTCTGAACTAAGCGTTCTCACATGGGAGTTTTACTTCACCTGGTTGATCATTGGATGATTTTACTATCAGAGAGGATTTATATGGGAAGAGTTATGGATCCGCGCAACTGCTTTCCCTCTTCAAAGTGAGTCTTATTCAGGGTGAGTTAAACAAATTTATTATCCCAAAAATCGTTGCTTTCTTCGACGTCTTCCATAGGTGACGCCCCCTTAGGACATGAATATACACTTGGTGCTCAAATACCACAAGACTTTGCAAACTGTATTATTCTTTGCGTGAATGGTTGTCATTATTGCAAGATGACAACTGGCACATTTTTCCAATGAAACCTATGAGACTGAAGGGAAGAAACCCAAACTATTGGACAGTTTCCCATTTTTCAATAAAGGCTTTGTCTTTTCAGTGAACCGAAGCCATGCTGAAAAGCCGAGGAGCACTATACAGTTGTTTCATTCTTATTGGAAATGGCCAGCAGCACACATCTCACGAAACCCCACTGAGGAGCCCGAAACTAGGAACTCCCGGCTAGTATTTTGAAAAATTAACCGCTCAGGTACGAGCGGCCGATCAGCATTGTGATTACCTTAGACAGGACATAGCCCCATTCATCCTTCAGTCATAGAAACCAAATCACGTGGTCACTTGCTGACTGGCTCCTTAGGTGACGACTTCTCAGATGGCAGCTTCACTCGTCCTGTGAAATTATTCTTCCCCTGAACTACTTACGGACTGAAAGTAGCCTGAGAAGCTGATAATTTTGAATTTAGGTTTCGTCTAATCTATGCTGGAAAGCCGAGAAGCACTGTGCCGTTAATTGAAATATCTCATACAAGAAGTGCTATAGTAGCCTCATTGTGGTGACTCCATCATGTATAAGACGTTACTCAAGTCATGTTACAAACGAAAACACTAAATTGTTCTTACAAGTTGAACAAGGGGGAAAGTTTTTCATAGGATATTCTAAGGTGTCTGGATATAAAACAGCGATTCCGATCGGATATCCAATATATAGTCCAGCGTTCCAGTCACTAAGGGACACCTTTATCAGGGAAACAGCTGAAAAAGCCTGCACACAACAGCAAATGAACCGAGTAGAACGTCGGGTGTGTCCACATTGGATACAAGTTGTCCAGGTCACCAACGTTATTGTTGAGAAATTGGTTCATCCCTATCTAGACACTCTAAGTGCCCGGCACCGCTTGTTCGATTGGACAGCTTAGCCGATAAACCTGTCCAAATGGCTGAGACTCATTTACCCTCATTCTGGATGGTGTGGGTGGGATGTATACTGCAACAGTCTCGACGCACTCGTGTTGCTTTTGGAGATACGACCATATCGAATGCCACCCTACCAGAGCATGTAGCCTAATGACTGCGTCTCCTGCTACAACCGGACGATACGTGTGGTTACTACACTTGTGCCAGTGTGTGAAAGATGTTTCGGTTCAAAGAAGAGGCGTAGTGTCCGGTGGAAAAGCTCATTCACTGTAAGCCATTTATCCTTATTTGGACGTATCAGGTGGATAAGATGAGATCTGACATGTGACGCTCCGGTCAGCGGTTGTAAGCCACTGACATCATGACCATGAGTCCTTAGTGTGAAACACTTTTTGGGCAGTGCAATAGAGCTTCTATTCCAAACTAAGTTACAGAAAAATCATCTATGAATCTACTTATAAGCTGCATTGAGATCGCATTTCAGTGACATTGGATGTGACATTTTAACAGATGTAAACTGCATGACGGCAAGTAGTATGCTTCAAGGCCAGTAGTTTGAAAGTATGAGTAATCTGGCATTTAGTGACAAATCCTGCCATCAGATTATGAGAGCAGTGCTAGCCTGAGCATCCTTCGTTGTAGACCGGAGATTACTTAAACCAGGCGTGTTCAGTTTTACCCCGTTTATCATAAGTATATTCGAGTGAGTGCTAGCTACTTTCTCCGCCAGCCAATCTGACTATTCTGAAAGTCGAATATCAAAAAAGTTGTGAAATCAGTCCTTGATGAGGTGATAAGCACGATCCTTTAAGGGTATATTCCGTCTTCTGTCGAGAATCGTTGGTGACACTACTCATCTAAAAGCAAAAACATTTCTAACATGTTGATGTCTGCACTTACAGTCTGGCAGCGCTTGAGTGAAGAGGTCGCAGCGTCCAGTAAGTGAAACCAGATCTATCCGATTCACAACTGTATGTGTCAACCTAACTGTTCGTTCTAACGAGTCGTCAACACATGTCAGACTGCTTCTGAGGTCACGGAATCTGTCGGATGTAAAACAAGCCTGCGAAAGCACACCAACTAATGTATGTCTCAGCTCGTGTCTTCGGTCTGACAATCTGGCCGTGTGGACGGCAACTGCAGTCACAGTTAATCTCGTCCTCCGCACATCTACAACCACACAGGCACGTGTGGTACAAGCAGCATTCTACCTATTCACATTCCTCAGTTAAGATGCGGGTAGCCACGTGTTCACCTGAGGCAGAAGGTATCGTCCTCTCGAAATATCCCGCCTACATTATCGATATACGAGGGCTGGTAGAACAGGCCATCAACTTGTCACGCGCGCATACGTGAACGTGTTGCGTTACAACAGTTGCGTGGCTATGTTCAGACACAAAAATTAGGACTATCAGCGACTTCGGTTGCGTGTTTTTGGGGTGCTATGCTCAAGTTTCCCCGATTGTTCAGCGCGATTTGTTCGCTTTTCTGAACACCAACCTACATATCGTGGGGTCAGAGGAAGGGGTATATTTTACAGTCTGTCGAGTGACCTTCATTCTGCTTGTCCGACTGGCATAGCTGAATGAGCTAAAGTGACTACCACAGCACTTGGCTGCTTTTCTCCCAAAGCGAAGTTCTGGTAACCGTAGCTCTAATCTGGAACGTACATGAATCCTGAAACACAACTGTACAACCACTTCGGTTTTTCATATTAACTATCGTGTGCATTTCGCTAACAGGTTCCCACCCGAGAATAACTAGCGTAATGTGAAATAAACCCATCGTGGAAATTTCCGCTTCATGGGCCCAAACGACGGCGAACAAACTTACAAAAACCCCATGACAGGGGCGACACAATTATACGACCACCTAGGTCTAGCAGGCCGTCTGCATGCAATCACGTAATATTCTTACAGACCAACCAGCACAGTCGCAATTTGTAAATTCTAGCATTGAACAAAGGTAATAACGGACGATTTGAAGTGACATTTTATCGGATCATTTGGCCCCGTGATGATTTATGTTGGTCTTGACTCGCCAACGTCAAATGGTCATTCAGACTATCGGACCTCCACTCAGGAGTGACAAACCGCATGGAGCTTAGCCGTCTGACACATGAAAGGTGAGGACAGCTTGCATGCACTACTTCCAGGGACTGCGTTGCAGGAGGACAGTTAAACTTTTCTTTTCGGTCCATCCCTTCAATCGGCGTTTTAGCAAATGAATTACTGAGCTGTCTTTTTCACTTGTTATTCCAGTGACAAGTTTTTCTTTGGACATTCGTATGTATTTGTCAGTATACGGCATGGCATGGAAGCAAGAGCCCTATCTACGCTTGCAAAATGAGTATAATGCCTCACCCGAGCTTCGCCATCATTCATCTACAGTGGACATCCTAATTAACCGTTTTCACTACTTGTGTCTCCTCACTCTCTCAAACACCCATCCAAAAAATTGTTGTAACTAGGATCATCGTCTCGGAAATGAGTGATCAGATTTGCTATTTGGTTTTGGGATCAAGTCTGAGCATTCACCCCGATACAGCCCGTGTGATATGGGATATGCATAACCCATTTTAGAGTTTGTGATTGGCTAATTCACATCTGACGTCAGCGCGAAATAGGAATAATTCTGACCCTTAAGTTGCACTCTCAGTAAGTTAAACAGCGTTTTCGTTTTACATTTTGAACAGTACTTGCCAGATCGAGCACAATTTAATCACGTCGGTTGTAACTTCATCACCTGTTCACGCTTTATATCTATCCTCTTACTTATATTTTACGTAGTGACCCTGTCCAAACTGACTATGTTTCAAATATAGTCCAAGTTTTTATTCATTCTTCACGCATACTGCATGTGCCAGTAAGCTTCTTCTTGATGCAGTAGTGACAGTCATCCTTTTATTGATTCTTCTGACAAGTTACTCGATCTTCTATGTCAAAAGATATCGATTATTCTGTCTCACCTACTCGCTAAGTGCAGAACAAGGGTAGGATTTGTCGTTGGTAAACTGAGGATCAAACTAAAGCAACTTGACACTGACATGATTGACCCAAATAAACACGTCTACAGATGGATATGCAGAAATTCGATTGGCATATCTGCATCAGAATAAATTATCAGACGAAACTTTGTCACTCACTCGACCAGTTTAGGGGACCATATCCTCGTCAAATGTTGACGTTGCACAGGTATTTAAAAAGTTCCAAGAATGAGTTCACTATGGAAATTTTTCAAGTGGGACCACCGAAAAAACTGCTCTGTGGCCACTTCTGGACAGTAGCTTATCTTTGGATCGTTCTCACACTAAATGGTGGTTCACGGAGAACACTGAAGTGGATGGATCTGTTCTTTTGATGGATTATTGTGCGCTAGTTTGATCACTCACAATCCCTGTGAATTTTTTCGTTATCCTGCTGAGATGATCAAAATCATTATCTTAACGGATATGTGGAGGTTAGTTCTGAAAGAACAGTACACTGTGTTCATGGCTGAGTACTCAACTAACCAGCACAAAGACCCAGGTTATTCGCTGAAAATAGAAAGCAATTCTAAAAAAATGCGTCGTGTGCCATCTCCGGGAGTGGTGATCTGTGTAGGCACAAAACTGCCAGAAAATGATCGAACTAAGAGGAATTAGGAAGAGTTGTTTGGACATTGGCAAACGATGAAGGAATTAATACTCGCAGCTTCTGAATCCATCTACCCGGTGCTGCCTGTGCACCTCAGTGGACACTGGATATCACTGTGTGTGAGATTGTCTGTTAGTGCAAGAAAAGCCACACCAACACTCCAAAATCCCCTGTGCGCTAAAAAATAGAAGATTCAGAAGGAACCGGCTGACAGGAAACAGAGAATGCCTTCGCAAGTTTTTTGCCAAAAACCCATTTCAACCGGTCTGTTCAACGAGCCAGATGGGGCTAAGTTCAGAGGAGAAAGTAAATGACAGTGGACCAGCAATCTAATTGCAAAAAGAGTAACCCAGGAGACAGGCTGAATGCTGACAAACAGCTTGGCTGGCTCTCAGCAAGATCTGTATGGGGCTCGGAAAGGACTGTCATCGAAAATTCAAATACATGCTACCTCCAGCAGCACAGGGCTTTGGGCGGACTGCGCCCTTCACATTCCAAAGAAAGTGTCGAACCTCTGGTTGCAATCCGTACGATTCAACTACGAAGCATTTGGATCGAGAAAAGCTACTTACAAAATCGAACGCCTTACTGATAGGTTACAAGGTCCTCTCACAAAACCTAATTGGGTGTCAAACTGGTGGCCACAACGTCCCACGTGTTCTTTGACATTATCTTGCGTGGGTTGATCGAATATAGTGAATCCAACTACCTGGAATCGCAGGATAGGATTAGTGGACGACATTATCAAATTACTACAGGTGACTGGACAGCTTCCTCGTTTTCACTTTCCCGTTTCTGTTGAAACAAAGGCTGGTTCTGAAAGTCAGTCATTTTGTCAGTATCAGGTGACCGAAAAAGTTCAGTCTTAGGTACGGCACTACCTAAAAAGTAGTTTCACCTCCACTCCGAAGAGTGCTTTGTCCTGTAACAATCATGTTTTAACAGTCAACACCACAGTGTCACGTCGGGTTGTTACAACACTGACAGGAATAAAAACTTTTCATGAGTGTGACGCTCGTAGTAACTTTAAAAACAAGCTTAGAAACTATGTGAACCGTTTTCAAATAGGCTTGATCGGCGAAGGCGCTTACATTGTTCGTGACTGCCGGCGGTTGATAGTGCCGTTATTCGAACTACAATTATTACGCCAGTTTGAGCACCCCCTCTTCTGCTCTGACCCAATTACCCAGCCTGTTCCACTTATAAGATGACTGCCGTCCAATCGCCCGTGAAACTAAGGATTTGCACCAAGCATGAGGTTAACCAGGGGAAAAGCGTGAGTCTCAATCATGATGTGTGTCAACCGCAGTAATCACGTGAAGGCAAGAGTAGGTTGATTTTGATGCCAGTTCATTAAATCATGTAATTACACCAGTTGCCAAAAAAACGTACATGACCGTCAATCACTGGCACACTCAAGATAATGAGTTTCAAGACCATACATGGATTCTAACGGCTGTCTGGTCATATGTTTTAAATGAACTAATCTCTGAAGACCTGGTGAGGCTTGTCACGGCACACAGCCTGTTCTTTTCAAAGAGCGAGTCAAATGTGCTTTATTTGGTCGTATCAACCCTAGTTACTGAGTTTTCTCACCGTATATTGTGCGGAACGCTATCAAGGCTACCCGCTGAATTTCTTCGCGTCTGTTCCACTCAGAAAATTGGGATCCTCAGGAGTAGGTCGCTGTGTGCAGAATTTATAATCAAACCTGATTTAGTGTGTAAGAAACTGTCTAGACTTTATTTGGCATGTTGGACTGTTGTAAACATACGGTTGCAGCATATTTCGGAGTGTTCTCTTTTAAAGTTATCAATAAATCATGCAGAAGTTTCCTATCAGATTCCAGCCTACATACACGACTCCTCCCTTCAGTTTGCCCACCGTATCCAATACTGTGTTTCAGATGTATTCTGGTCTTGTTATTGTGCCTGACATGTTTCCGAATCGATTTATGTCAGCATGCATTTGCAGGACAGTTTAAAAATCAAATATAAACAAGGTAAACGTTGTCTTGATCTATTAGGCGAAAACAAATGGGGCATTGAAACCTCATTTTTCCAACAGGTGATCATTGGGTGTCTCGATATGAGGATCAGTCGTAATTTTCCAGTCCCACGTAACCATACGATGGTTATTTCTCATATAAGTGATATCTTAGATCACGAAATATCTTGCATTGTGGATTTCCTATCGTCTTTCTGTCCCACGCAAATTCAACCATTTGGACGGTCCAGAGTGAGGTTGTACGATATGAACGTGGTAGACCTCAGAGCACTTGCTTGTTCAACGAACTGAGACATTTGTTTTACATTCGAAGTACTTGTTATCTGATTCTTTCAGATCCTCTTGCGGTAACCATATCTTGGCTATCTTGATGACCTACTCAGATAGAAAAGAATGGTGTTAGTTGAGCAAAAAATGGTCGTTGGTTTGTTCGCTGAGCTGAGCAATTTGATTGCAAGCGTTTCATCACCAATCGAGGTGACATCATCAGTACGTTGTTGAGGGGCGTAGTGGTGTGTAGCGATGGTTTGGTGGTTGTGTAGCGTGTGTAGTGTTGCGTGTGTGTTAATATACGTGCTGCTAGACGGGACTGACCTTCGATCACGGTTAGTTGTTCGGTCGGGCGGTTCCATTGGTTGCTCTGTTATCCTGTGTCCTGGTCCGTCGACGCCCATGTGACCTCTGAGCTTGGCATTCCCTGCCCTCGTACTCTGGTCTATGCTGGAGTGACCTCTGTTCTTGACCCTTACGAGTTCCGGCTTGTGACCTTTGTTGGTCTGACTCCAAGGCGGTCCTTGTTTCTTTGTTTGTGAATCCGATATTCGGTTCTCCTTGAGTATTCCGGTTGAGATGTTGGTCCTTTGCACGTGGTAGTGCGTAAATTGGATCCAGCTCAATGCATCGGTTGATCGAGTCCGCCGTGGGGTATCATGCTTCCAGAAATTCCCTTCCGTGTCTCGTGTCTCCGTGTGCCAAAATTTTTGCGTTTTCCAGATGGCATTTGTGGCCTTCTTGGTCCTCGCGTATGGATATCAAGGATAGGGGGTTATGTCTCCTGACGGCCTCATTGTGTTCCTTTATTCGTGTGCATAACTTCCTCCAGGTTTGTCAAACATAGAATTTGTTGCAGTCATTGCAGTTGATTTGGTATATCACGTTGTTCCTCTTGGTTTTGTCTCGGTTGTCCTTCGGTCTTCCTCTGTAGATGAGCAAAAAAATTTTTCAAGCAAATTTCTTTGCAATACATCCATCACTTGTTCCAACAAGAACGAAGATGAGCATGTTAACCTTCGATAGATTCAAAAAACCGCTATGTGCTCATGTTGACAGCGTGGTTCATCAATGTAATATTCGGAATCATGAACACTGCAATGGTGGTATTGAAGAATCACTGGATGGATTGGTGAGCATCACGTATGAAGTGTGCAACCAAGCTGCATTCACCAATCGCATCAATGGATTAGTAGTGTCAAAGTGTTCCGCACTGTTCTTTGATGTCTGTTCGGTTTATTGCAAACTAGCCTAGACTGGACAGGTTTTGTCGGTTTGATCCGCACTTCCCATGATCGAGCCAGACGTGCAGCCAAGGCTCCCTTAAAAAATACGAAAAGCTTTGTTATTCAGTGGATAGCCGAAGAAATTCGCTGAGATGCACAATCAAAAGGCGTCTGTGGACTCCACGAAAGCGAAGGAGAAAGGGGATTACCTGTATTTGGCATTCAACAGTAACCACTTGGCAACATGTATAAAGCTCAAGTTACGATCCGAAATCAGCGGGATATTTCCTGTCAAACCATTCAGCCCGAAGTCAGTAACTGGCCAGGTCACTTCCAGAACCGCGCCACGCAGTGCGACTGATGTTACCGTCTCCATTATGGTCTACCGGTCCACTTGAGTTCATACGGTGATACATGAACTGGCGGAACTTCGGAGAATGGAACAACACATGTGTTGATGGATGACTAGAGTCGTCCCATCCTTTGAAATGCTCTTTGCCCCTACAAAGTAACGGATCATACTCCTTGGCGTGAAGTCACTGAACCCGCCTCTTGCAACCCGAGCATAAGTACATTACGCTGGAAGCTTCATAAGCTTCGTCTGTAGTGTGATAGATGAGCGCAGTGCACAAATCCCTGAGGTTTATTTTTGATAATTTGGAGCATCCGTTGCGTCAAAGCAGTATATCTATGAATCTCAAGGAAGGTATAAATTGGGTTGTAGTGTGAGTTCTTTTGTTGTATAGTTGTGAGACGCGACTTCTGCTAGAGGCTTAACTGAGACGTCTTCAGGTCTTCGACAACCGCTGTCACAGAGCTGTAGCTCATGCGAACTGATGTACAACGAAACAATTAGAAAATGAGCATTGAGGCGTGCAACAGTGAAATCAAACGAAGAATCCAGTAGTATCAGTCGCGATGGTTAGATCAGATACCGTCCATGAGGATCATCATCTGTCGACAATAGTGCTGTTCCCCTTGCCTAATTAAGAGTGCAGCAAGCAGACATTTGGCCCACATTTTACCTGACAGGGGAGTATGAAAACAGTTGAGGTCTGGGTAGGACTGATGTCACCGGCTTTCTAGGACAGGGTCCGTATTATCTATGTGCTTGGCCACAGAAGACGGCCAATCCATGTCAATGGTATTCGTGTTTCTGGTTTCCGTGCAGATTGTCTGAGTGAATGTCTGGAGGCGTAGGAATCTCGAGGTGATTGTGGCAGGTTGGTATTTAGTCCCTAACCTATCCTTTTTATCCTCTACGCTAACGCTCGAATGTGTAATGATTATGAGGCAATGAAGCATCAGTGTCGAGAACTGGTGACCAACTCGACAGAATGTCCGCACATCATCTTCATCAATCGCGCACCACATTCAGATTAGGGCCACTAGTTTCACCGGGAACATTCAGAGGTTTATTGTGTAACAGAAACGCTAATCTCCTCATACTCAGCGAGTGTGTATACAAGCTACTGAGGTAAGTCATAAGCTCGGCATGGGACTAGCACTTGAATCTGGTCGATAGACAAAATTGATTTGATTCCCGAACCTCCAGTTTTAACATCATTCTGCGTATTTGTTCCTGCAAAAACTGTCACACCCTCCATAGTTTACCTTTGCAGCTTAAGTTGGTGGTAGAAAATATATTTTATACAATAATTATTATATTATTTTCATAGCTTCCAGCTTACCCAACAACTGCCAGGTGATCTTGTTAACGGTGTCTGCATGAATGGTCATCGATGACAAGGTCAGCGCAACGTTTTAAAAGTGACCGGCAGGCGTGGGTCTATTAATTTTGATTGCGTTTAATGAAACCAAAGGATTACCTCTGAATGTTTTGGGGCTTTTTAATATCTCGTATGGCATGCAGATCGCCTGAAAAAACAATCTATACATTACACCTACGACGTTAGTTGGTTTGCAAGCTTTTTGAGTGATTTATTAGTTTGTTTTATGCCAAGAGAGTTTGCCTTGTGGGGTCAAAAAAAATTTCGCTGTACCTGATATCATCGTTATTTTACAGAGTACCGGTAATTTCAGAAGCATCCTCTAAAATTTTACAAACTTTTTGACAATGCTGCTCCCAGTTGCCCCAAGTTCTAACTCCCAGTGCTCTGTGTCTCTATGGATTCATGAGTAATCATCTCAGTGTACACATCGCTGAACTGGCTCGAATTCTCCATTGGATTTTGGTTAATGCTGCCATATTAACGCCCTCACTAGAATGCTCACCTGTTTCGTCACCATTCGTCAAACCTCCCAGCTTTCGTTGACCCTGAATTCATTCGCCGGTGTCTCTCCATTGCTCCGGGTTTTGTTGCGATCGTTCAGGTCCCTGAAGCCTCGTAGGAGGTCAGATATTTTTTAGCTTACCATTGACTGATTCGACATATTGATTAGCCTAGTCGAGTAACAAACTTTCACACTTTTAGCGGATTCCCCACCAGCCCTCACGCCAGTCCTGGTCTCCGATACCCTTAACTAGATTCATGTTTAACAGGTTTAAACATTTTCTGACAATTTTTCTTGGGCGACCGATTCAAATATGAATTACAAATTCGTTCAATGATATGACCTAGGTCCACATGATGTCGACGGAAAGGTGAAGCCTTCTGATGGGACCGGAACTCGCAGCCTACTCGCTTTCGAGATGAATGCTGTGTCGAGTGAACCATCGCGTACGCTGCTCCACGCCTTCGACGGCGTACACCAAGTACCTCTGAAATGGTCAAGGCTGGTAATGATAGCAGAGAAGATTGAAATCCGAATGAATGACCTGCAACTCTGCCCCAAAAAGAAACTTGTGCGACCTCTGAACCTGAGCTGGTTTGTGAAGAAATCCGGCCCCACAAACTTGTTTGACATTAAAGCCACTCACTTAACTCCATGACCCATTGACCCATCCTTTCGCATAACCTTTTCACGGGATTTCTCATATCATAAGTTCGTGATGCATTAGCGAAGGAAACCAATCACGAAAAACAAGCCTATTCTTATGACTCCTGCAACTAGTGTACTCATCCTGGAGTCCTTACTCCTGACAGTCAGAGTCTCCTACCACCTCAGAGTAGGTTTGTCATATCGAGGTCTTCAACTTACCTATCAGCGTCAACTGGAATTCAGTGAAAGATCACTGGCAGTTTGCAGGGCCCCAAAATTCTTGGCCACAGACGGCAATTGTCAACAGTTAGTTTAACAGACTGTTACTATCATGGCAAATGTGTCTTCAAACTGGTGCCATCCCTGCCCATCCCGCAAAATCACAATCATTCCGCGGCTTTCGCTCGTCCAAGCAACTTCCAGACCAACCTCCAAGCTTTCCTGTTCCCGCAATGGCTAGAATTTATTAGTTCCTCAAAACCCACCTTTTTGCGATATCCAACTTTCAAAAACTATCTGCCGTGTTTATGTGAGGAATGTTTCGAACGCCGCTTTGTCTAACTTGTTGTTTCCCGTGGGGTGAGGGATCTAGAACCGCGGGTCGGCAGTTCCTCCGTAAGCGGAGCTTGTAACGAAAAACGGAAAAACTGCTAGTGTTAATGAACATTGAAATCACATTCTTTTATCCCTCGGCGACTGACGAACCGTGTATTTAGATGCTCCCAAATATGCAACACTAACATGTCAAATACCTGCTCCCCAAATATCGATTACCCATCCTATCACCAATAGCACGTGACAGTCTGAACCTAAGTCGACTGGTACAAATCATTCCGCAGTCACCTGGGTAGTGGGAATGAGTGGGATAACCAGAGTTGGGAAAGGATCATGTACCAGACACATGCTACTATGTCACAATGATCTTGAACAGAAAGGTACAGATGCATTATACTGTCGGTGCAGGCTACCTTAGGAGATAAATACCGCTACTTCGGTGAAATTCCATATATGTGTACCACACTGGTACAGGCTCGGAAACTAACTTCGTGGTACTGGAGCAGTGATAGACTGCATGGTTATGCTATAGCGAATACGACAGCCCCTTCTTTCTGGATAGACCGCTCCAAAAGGGGAGCCGAGCTCCAGGCGAATCCACAACAAGCATCCTCCTTCATTTTTCTGTGGAATTTTCTATCCCTGAAGGCACAACATCCAGTTCAATAGACTGTATAGATTGTTTCACACCCAAAAAAAGGATACGAGATCCAAACGTCTAACGAGTATTCGAAATAGCCTATTGGTTTCATGTAAGTAAGGGAGCACAAGCCGATGCATAGACGCCTTTCAATCCCTTCAAAACTTGTTTAACCTAAATGAAAAGCGATCTCAAAGTCAAAGCAAGGAACATTGGTGGAAATTCGTTCATCCTGACCTACTTTGGGGTGTTTTCTTGTTGCATACTATCCTTCACCATGTATTCCTTCCGACAAACCATTTGCGTGTACCAGTGAAACCAGGATGCGAGCATCCGGTGAGACATATTGCAAACCTACCACTTGCCTGGCATCATAAAGCCTAGTTTTACATAGGACTTGGAAAAATGAGTATAATTTGCGGAACACATCCACGTACACATTCATTTGTTTCCAACGGTAAACTCACCTGGAATCTAACTGAAACTTTCATCTATTATGTTCCTCATCAACTGAATTAGCTGCACGAGGCCGTTTCATGTTACAGTTGGTACATCGTCCAGATGGAACACACTACTCCTAATTTTGCTGAAGAGTCTTCTGCAAAATATCTGACATGCCCAGTAGTTTTGATTCGTCAAGGAATACTGAGCACTCATACTACTTACTTACTTACTTACTTACTTACTTACTTACTTACTTACTTACTTACTTACTTACTTACTTACTTACTTACTTACTTACTTACTTTTATGTTACTGAGAGACTGAACTCGATCGGTTGTTTAAGTTATTCTTCAAATGAATGGTCTGCATGGAGACGGCCTTCATATTTCCATGGGATATCTGTGGTTCAGCTGAGAATCAGCTCGGCCCTCCGCTAAAACCAACTTAATTTGCAAGTGATTGTTTGTTTCCACCTAGGCCCAACTTGATGTTTAAAAAGGATGTAAGACTGATAGAACTTCCTGGACCTGACCTGCCCGTTAAGCCACGAGAATAGAAAACTTGTAGTAAGCTGACGAACAGCCATCGCCAACCTTGTAAGTAGCGCAATATCAACTGTTGAGAGCCTTTTAGTTCTTCATATATTCCAGAATTCAGTCCAAAAGGGAAACCGAAATCGGTGGTCGTCACGACGGGGAATGAACCAGTGAGTACATTGGTGATTTTCCCAGTCCTTCATCGACCAGTATAACATGACAAGTATTTTTTCAAATGAATATTTAACAGTGGTTCCCATCAGTCAATCCATTCCAAACTTTTCCCACTTGATTGAAAACAGGCAGCTAAGTATTTCTAGCTAATAAAAGTGTCTTTCTTTCCATATTTCTTGGTGAAATATACACTCCCCATTTCCGATGTCAAAAGTTGGGTTACGGGTTGAGGAGATGGCTCGCTAATAAATCAAAACCTCGATTATTGACACCCTTGCAAAAAAGGCAAACTACATTTTCGATAGGCCATCCGTTATATCTGACTACTGTCCCAGCTCCAGTGCCCTATAGTCCGGAAAGAGACTCGCCGACAACGAACACAACAGCTTGATTGCAAACAAGCGAGTGAAAAAGGGCACTGTTTGACCTTGATCCAAGGCTGTCTGATCGGCGTTTAGTGGAGTTTGAGGGTTTCAGGTTTAAGGTAATCTGGGATAATCTTCAGAAACCTGACCTTCCTGACACCATCAGAATATATCGTTTCTCAATCCGTCCAGAACTAAATCCTGATTGTTAGGCTACAAGATCCATGTGTTGGATTGGCCAGACCATAGTCTTGATATCAGTACCATCGAGAATATGGTATGAAGATCACCGTAGCTTTTAAATGAGAATTTGACCGTGGGAATCAAAAAGAGATGGCAATATTTAGCTGGAGAGTTGTCTGAAAACTTCAAGAATATATGTCGAAACGGTGTGTATCCGTAGCTAAGATTGAAAGACTTTTTGTCTTCGATCGGAGTAGTCAACCTTACACCTAGCTCGTTTTGGCCTCAGTAGCGCTGTGCATTCCTGTAGTTTGATTCTATTCTCGCATTCTGTTTCAGTAGTCCATAGGTGTTCAGTAACTATCTGGACTTTAGTAGACCGATCTGGCGCCGGTCTTCTAGCTACCAATCAATAGATTACCGTGAGAGCAGCTAACATTGTTACTTTGAGTTCTCCAAGTCTGAAACTTAACTGCGAACCGGAAAATTTGACAAAAAGTTTTCTTCTCATGTTTATTACTAACCCAGTGCTTTGACTAAAAAATCGATTGCACTCTTGTGACTGAGACAGTCGGAAAACAACCGTACACGGTGCATTGATCGGCTATATTGATCGACAGCTTTGTACACAAGGAGTTGGACTCAGTTCCGATGGCGATCGAATAGGGTGTAGTGAGTTTGCGCGCCAAAGGTTCCCAATAAACTTCTTATATCCTTGCTTCTGGTATTTAATAGCTTGGTAAACGGGGTTGGATTACTTTGTTCAGAACTAACCTGTTCCGCCTTTTTGGCCCAGTATCCCACGGTGTAAAAAACTTCTTTGTAAATACTTCCCTTCTAACGTGACTGAACGGTTGTGTATGGTGCTGAAGAGTCATTGACAGTTATGGGTTTGGTCTTACTGAACTGCAATCACCGCTTCACCATGATCAGACTTGCCCGGTTGGTTGAAGTCGTTTTCCGGGAGGACTTCTGCACCACCTTTTACCATTGAGTAGCAGATTACACATCCCAGAGACCAGCCGTCGGGCGTGATATAAAACTGACTCGACCGAGTCATGTTTTCTCATATATGGTCATCAGGAATCAACAAAACTGACGCCGATGGATAAAAGGCTGGTCTCCAACTCTACATCATATTAAGCCTAAACAGCTCGTCGATTTTACGCACTCGAATAATACTAGTGTTCTGTGGGCATCTGATACGAAAATGTGATTAGTAAAATAGCAAGAAGGTATGCGAATATTAACGAACTATGTGCAAACACTGTGTAATAAATTGGAAGCACTTTGTCCCATTATTGAGGCAAATTTGAACTCATGGAGACATGAAAGCAATCGCTTGGCGGCTAACTGTTTTCCCCAAATTTATACCCAGTTACCTTTGGTACATAAGATAACGGAAGATTGAAGTGTACTAACTGATGAGCTCGAAGCCAGTTAAGCATCCTAATCGGCCTCGGTAAATCACGAATTGACCGCAAGTTCTTAGTTTAAACTCCGGTGAAATTGTGTTAAGCTCAGTGTCGGAGCCAGTCGGCCTAAGGTTTTACTTTTAACTTTCGTAGAATTTGCCACAAACCTTCCGACTCGCACATGGAACAGGGTTAAAGTGATCAGAACCGGCAACTTAGATGGTGATTTGAAAAGCGCCGCTTGTAATTTCACTCTCAGTGTTCGGCCAACTTTGTCCAGTGACGTAAAGCAGAAGGCTAGTAGAGTGTAGGAATGGACAGTTTCATGACTTCTTGAGTTTGTAAGCATTCTGTTGGCGGGTAAGGAGCATTTTTTCGACTATTTCGTGAAATACCTGTGTCCTTAATACTCTGTCCATTAATTATAAGTATACGTCACAGCAACTACCACTTAGGAGGATGATAGTAGTGTTGTCGATTGTATGGGGCTGAATTTAGCTTTACAGGATTTAGCGGACTAGTAGCTGAATTAGTATGCAAAACTACCAAAGCCACCTGTCCCTATTGATTTTCTCTGCTCACATTCAAATAAGGGCATCAAAATTTTCAACTCACATCAAGGTAGCTAGTTGTTCAATGCATTCACGATCAACCTTTACTTAGTATGCACAGGCCTCCTAAAGTGTTGCATGCTGAAAGAGTGCAAGCGTTACCAAGATCAACTCGGTTGATCCCACGCTAACTGACCTTGCGTTGCACCTGCCATTTGGTTCTAAATACTTCAAACCTGACATGAATTCTTCTTTATAAAACAGATGAAGCACTGCCAGGCTGTCAGATACTAGACGAGAACTACTGAAATACCAGAAGGAATTTTGAACCATCAAAACTTTACAGTTCAGGAGTTCACACACTGATTTCGGTGCCATCCTTGACTCCTAGATCGAATGTTGAAAATGTGTTAACAGATTCTTCCCTGGCCTTATTTCTCCTGAACTCACTAATCGTCAGTGTTTGAGACCATCTTGCCTTGTCATGACTTCTTGAATGTGAAGGGGATAGTAGGTGCTGGCGTTTAAACTCACCAACATAAACATAAACAACTCATCACATCAACTGAATGTGACAACTGGGTTATTTGTGTAAACATTTACAGCCATAGATGAGAACGCTCCGAATCCACGTATACTTCTTTCTGCGATCAAATCAGATAGACATTGAAATCCGCCTTGACCAGAGTTAACCTCCTTACCTGCTTATCGTATTCCCATACTCAGGTCACCTTGCTCATCATCAGCTATCGAGACCACGACAAGACAGGACGTGCGATTCGGTTCACAATGCGTGTGTAAAGCCTGTCCATTATCCTAGTTAGCACCTCACAAGTGTGTGTGCATCTGCAACAGGTGAAGAACGGTGAAGCTGAGCCACAAAATCGCTGAGTCACCAGAAAACTTGAAGCGTAAACAACTGCGGCGGTGCCGCTAGCCACCCACACTCTAAATATGTCGTCTGTTACTTCCAAGACTGAGGTGTGCGTATGTGACAGAAACCAAGTAGGTAGCGTAGAAGGTGTTTTTTGAAATCAGGTGATAAGAGTTTTCTGGGCCGTCTGCCTGCGTTGTGCCCGCATATATATATATATATATATATATATATATATATATATATGCACACGATAGATAACAAGCAACTGTAACCAATAATTTCACAATGTGCAGGGGTGTAGAAACTTGCGTGAAGGACTCAGGTTTCGCCCAATTTTCTGCATAGAAATTGAGACTACGGCTCTTCCATGGAAAACCAATGAAAGTGTTCATGAACTACAATTCCGCAGATGCTGAGAGAAATAGTACAGTTAACACACTTTAACTACGCCAGTGTATTTCTTATACAGTGTGGTGGCGACTGCTAACTCACCAGTAAACAAAATTGATGCACTCACCCAAGCAGGTCAGATTGTGTAGCCCAATGGGTTCGCGTGGCTATCGTGCAGTTTGAGTTACACAGAACATCACAAGTCAGATGACGGTTGTTTCGAGAAGGTGGATAGATCGGGTCGTGTAGTTTGACTTACTCGCTTAGTGTGACAGATATGTTTTACAAAAAACTTGATGTCCTCCGTCTACTTGTGCTGATATTAGTTTTGATTAAGCCCATAAATGTGCTTATGAATGGTTGGCTGAAAGATATTTCGAGATTTTGAATATAGCTCCAGTTGAAACATGAGACGGCCTCTGTGAAGCTCATTCTGTTGAGGAACAGTTTACAAACGACGGACTCAGGGAATTTTAGCTGAGTCTCCAGTCAATAACAACTTACATTGTAAATGGGTGTTCATTGTGATATACGTACAAATGGTCGTTCAGTTAGGAGATAAGCTGGATGGAAATTCAGATACTTGGTGATACCCAAGAGGAGCAAATCTGTCAGTGGGTTACCAAGGCCAGTCATCAACCCCGTGAGTGGTATCGGAAGAATGCTTGTTTTTAGATGCAATGCACTACCCTAGGGGTTGCTGAGAACTCACCGACAGTTAACGGCCGGTTTTACCCTTCTTGAGGCTCCTCAGGTAGACAAAGTCCCCGATTTTCCGTCAACGTAATGTTCTAATAGAGCCCAAATTGCACGAAATTCGACCTATACACTCATCTGCAAACCCATTTGGTTTTGACAGGAGGCTCACCTGGAACCAAGCTGAATCTCTTGTTTATGATGTTTCAGCAATCTTGTGAGTGGTGTATTACGCCTATACAATGTATTGCGATATCTCGAATGTCGTACCAACTGAAACATGAACCGGCTTAGTACAGCACATTCAGTTGCTTGAGAACGTGATAAACGAGCGATTCATCCGGGTTCCAGGTGAGTCACCTATCAAAACCAAACTGGCATGCAGATGCGTGTATAATGCTTGGTTTTCTCCACATTTGTTTCTTCATTGATGGTGGTACTCTATATTCAAAATGGAAATGAATAAGTTACTGTGGCTAGTTGGAAAACGCAGATATTCTTGAGAAAAGTGAAATATTTGATATACATTTTGCCACACAACGTAAGTGAATGGCGCGAAATCTTCCTAAAGCCACCACGGATACGTATGGAGAACAAATGTGTGTTTTGGACAAATCTACCTATCCCTGTTGTTCACAGCCCAAGTAGAACTTTCTGGCATACCCAAATTCAAACTAAAAGTAATTTAAAATGCACGATTGTCACTTTTGAACTCTCTATTTGTATGCGACACACAGGTGGCAACACACATGTGTATAACGATGGTACGGGGTGCATTTTTGAAAGTGCAGGGGCACCTAGTTAAATACATGGATATTCAAAAACACAGGTCACGAGTGCTGGCAAGATGAATTTTCATGTTCAAACAACATGTTTCCAATCCGGTCCCCACTTGGTAAGAGGAGGTTGGTCTAAGCACTTTTCATCAAGCATTGCTAACTGATTTTACGCCAACGTTCATAGTGAAACTTCTGAGGCTGGAAACGTAATGGGGTCCCTATTGGTTAATAACATATTGATATTCTTCCGCATTGTGTGGAAGAATATCATTTCGGCAGTGAACACGAGGGTCTCCAGTAAGTCTCCAGCTGCGGCTTCTTTGTCGTGCATGTAGGATTAAAAAAGGAACTTTCAACCCAATTGCCGTTCTATTCAGTGACTGCTATATCAGATGTCGGGGACATCTACGTGATAGGCCCCAAAATGAACAAAGTCGGTAGATGGACGTTGCCGGATTTTGAGCAGTTGCCTTATACTACTTTCAAAAGTAATAGTTTAACATAAAACAACTTGACCTTACATCTGAATGGTTTGCGGTAACGTTGCTCTCTTGACCAGGAATGGCTTTAAAAGACATACTGCTCTATTAAACCCATTCTGGTGAAGTAGGGCCTTTTTTCTCTACCTTACGTAGGACGGCCCAGCAGGCTGAATAAATTGAATAATATTTTGTGCCCGCCGCATGAGAACATGCAGACCAACGAATGTATACAAACTAGATGACTCGGTTGTCTGATTCTGGACTATAAACAGCTACCATGGACATATTAGTATTGAATGGAATTCTAAAAGATTTGCTAAAAAAAGTCCTGTCACCATTGTTTGTCAGTTCGACTTCTTTGTCGTTTTCCGTGCATAATGTCATATTTCTGCAGGTCCTTACTTCACCTCTTTCTAACAATGGTAGAGATATACACATGGTAGTCTCCAGAGGAAATAACTACTTAAGTAACATACACCTTCGGTTAATCATTGAGTGTTAAGTTTCTCTCACATGTAGCAGGTTACAGCTATGACTTCTTTCAGGGGAGATATTACAAGCTTTTGCCTTCAAGGCATAGCTCCCTTCCCAATCCCCCCCACTTGACAGTCCACTGACAGTGCTATACTTACGCACCAATTTATCAGCTACCGCCTCCAATGCGCAGCTACATACCCCACCTCCCCAAATCATCAGTGAACGAAACTGTGGCAGCTACAACCACTGTACGACAAGTACGCGGTTCTTATAGCTGACAATGATGATGATGATATTGCGAAAATATTCACGCTTCAGACGAATAAATAGTGCTTCATTATTAACGCAAAAAGCCACACCGACACATCAGAGAAAGTTCCGTTATAGGGGAGGCTTTGGAAAGGCGGTTGCTGCATCAATAACTGTAGTTGACCGATAATCTGGCACTGATTTCAACACTGTCAGGAACATCGATTTACTAGCATATTTAAAGTGAAGACTATGAGACAGCGCACCGACTTGATAAAGAAAACGCAGGGTGATTTTATAAATCGTTTGTACAGCAGACAACGCATTTTAAGGGATAAAAATAACCACGGGTACATCCAAATATGTATCAAGGCAACCTCGCCTGGAAACATCACAAACGAGAGATTCAGCTGAATTCCAGGGGAGTCTCTCGCAAAACCAAATTTGTTTGCAAATGAGTGTAGTTCGCTGAAAAAACGTTGGAAAAGAGAAGGCTTGGCAGAGGTAGATGAAAAATAACGGAATCCACATGGAAAAATATACGGGACCGGGCAAAGCCATTCGTTCCTAAAGATGCTCGTTCTTCTGGGAGACAAAAGTATACTTCTTTTTTGGGCAGGACAGGTAAGCACCATCCACCCGATATATCAAAAGTTCGCTTTTTAGAGGTGCATTCCTGTGAGAAAGAACTGTATATCTGAAGTGATAAGAACCATGTAGCTTCTCGATGGTACATGAACATGGCGGATAACTTATACCAACAACAGCATGGGTGAGGGTGAGTCGACTACGATGGAGCATAAAACGTGATCTACCCAAGATACCAAAAAAAAAACTTGTATTCCGAAGGCGTCCTAAATTGCTTGTGCATCGGTGCGAACCATACACTGTTTTATTTGGCACACGATAAGTCATACCAAAGGTCCTCTAGATAGAATGATTTTTAACCCAGTGAATGTTCAGACCATTTGGTGTGGTATCCCACGCATTTCCATAGATTTTTACTGCTGTCATGCAGATGTGAAACGAGTAGATAAGATCACATCACCATGACTGTCCTATGACAGTTACTACTTCGGTAGGACTGCCTGGGCTGTTGATCGGTTGAATGGCGGTTGATACACACAGGTCTATAGGTCGTTTGTCACAAGTACACCATCGGCCGAATTACTATTAGATTACGGATTAATGCTGCGATTCTACGAGAAAGAAAGTATGTTCGTGTTCAGTAAACATTCTGTGAAACACCACTAACAGTTTTGAACTGAACTGGACGCATACCGTCCATTCATGCGCAGTGGGTGGTTCTCCTGGCTCTTTGCAATCCCAAGCCAACTGCTGTGCGAGTGAATGAAAACCCTTTTGGCTTGGCATTCATATAAGCTAGTACTGATGAATCAAGATTACCTGTTCTGTTGATTGATTGACTGAATGATGACAAAGAACCGATACATCTGCAGAGCATAGATACCACAATCGACAAAGCATAGGTCAGGAATGCTATAAGAGAAACCACTAACGCAACATTTGCGAATTACTATCTCCAAAGTAACTCGGTGGATCCTACACCACTGGGTAACCTTTCACCTTGTACTTCTGATCAGTGGGAAAACAGGACGGGCAGTTTGGGAAAGGAAGCTAAATGTAATTTTGAAGAGAGCATACGATAATTAAATTCACTCAGTGTAGAGGCACTTTTATGGCCAGCCATTTATTTGTGCACTTTTTGCTTACGATCCAGCATTCTACCTTGCACATTGCTGCCACAATCATCCTGACTCAGAAATAGTAACCATGTTAAAAAGCCACATTCAGCAACATGTTAGCTTTTGTGGACGACTTTCTTATAACCGCTTGTCATTCGTTCGATGAGTAAACCAGGTGACCCCGATCGACCAGTGACAGTCCATCCACGAAGCATACACTGTTTTATTTGGCACGCGATGAGTCATACCAAAGGTCCCCTAGATAGAACGATTTTTAACCCAGTGAGTATTCAGACCATCTGGTGTGGTATCCCACGCATTTTACATAGATTTTTACTGTTGTCAAGCCGATGTGAGACACGTAACCGTCTCACCAACTCTGCAACGTCTATTGGGTTCCAAAATCCAAAGTGAGGTCCAAAATTATCCCAACGAGAGCTTGAGCATTTCTGGTCTAACTCAACTCCCAACTCTAAAACACATGTTGACTGTCTGCATTTCATCTCCACTGCCCTTAGTACATAAAATGTACCTAGCGTAGCATATAATCCTCACATGGTGTGAAGAATCAAAATGCTCCCTTTTTGTCAATGGGTATGATTTTGACTTGTCGTAGTTAAGGTTTGGAAGTTTGAGTGGAGAACTGTAAGCTAAATATGCATAGATGTATCTACTATCCCATCGAGGTAGTTTGGCCCACGTATGACGTATATGATTCTAAGTGGATTTGGGTAGCATCGGATCATCAATTCTAAATCACAAGTCTGCACTTACCAGTTTGTGCTCCTCGCTTACTGTAATCTAATCACACAGGCAGTTTGGGTTCCCTCGGGAGACTGTGGAGATATTACCCGCAATTGACAGGCTTTCAGGCAGTCAACATTCCCCTTTTGTTCCGCAACCAAACTGGGCAACTGTATTCAGTCTGCGGGTATGAGTATCTGTATAGTTTACTCAAACCAGGGGAGTACAAGGGAAACGAGTTTTGTGGAGGAAACTTTTTGCAGAAAAATCACGGAAGTTCCCGCATAAGTACGTATTATTCAGGCAACTTGCGGCTGCATTACAGTAGGTCACTCAAGTAAGATAAGGCGAGCTTAACGTGCCACTAGTTTGAATCAAGTGTAGCCAACCACACCTGACTGTGATCGCAGCCAGTCCCTCGCGGTGGTGTGCAACACAGTCTTCTATGTATACCAGTGGCAAGTGGCTTCCGCACACTGCCTTTGGAGAATAATTTATTTTGGAAAACTGCTTTAGCTGGCGAAAATTCACTCAGGAACTAGACATTTAAAAAGGAAACATGTTAGCATCGGCTCAGTGTAAAAGGTTCAATTAGCACAAACTCATCCAGCTTCTTCTCACCCGTCACTTTATCCAAGATTTAAAAACCCAACCAATATATTCATCTGCATATCAATCTGGTTTTGACTAGAGACTCACCCGGAACCAAGCCGAATCGCTCGTTTATGAGGTTCTTCTTCGATTGAACGTGTTGCGCAAGTCCGTCTCATGTTTCACATGCTACAAAGAACATCATAAGCAAGGGATTCAGTTTGGTTCAGGGTGAGTCACTCGTCAAAACCAAATTCGTTCGCAGATGAGTGTATTGGACAAATTTCACGCAGTTCGGGTTCGAGTAGAGTATCAGGTTGACGGAAACTCGGGGACTGTACCTACCAGATGAGCCCCGGCCGTGGGCTGTCGAAGAGCTTGCAGCATGAATAGTGTATCACGTCTATATATGATCTAAAAGCCACTTTTATAACTCACTGCATGCACGACGATGATAGCAGAGTCACACTCTAGCTTCTTCCTCGTTGTGACTTCTAAGTTTTGGGGTTGGACATGAGGTTTGTGAAATTGGAGTCTTTAATAGTCTGGCCGCCATTATTTGTTCTGCTGGACATTCGGCGCGAACGATTATCTATACAGAAGTCGTGCGGTGTTGTGGAGCGATGGACACTGGCTCTGATTGGGTCTATTTTGGGGATGTTATCCATCCGAACAGCTTCGAATTCACTCAAGTCCAACAAACCTCTCCATATCAGGAAAATCCTAGACGTTTGGCTTCAGTTAGTATACCTTATGAGCCTGGTATCTCCGATTTCATCGGGTGAATCTTAAAATTCAATGAAACGAAAACGTGTTTCCGCATCGAGAACATTCTCAAAATGCACCTTAGCACAGCCGAAGCTTCTTTGTCTACAAAACACACGAGTGGTACATTCACGTTTCTTTGCACATATCAGGGAGATAGTCACACACCTAGAAGTGCGAACACATACGTCATGCTCGGTCCCCATATGTGAGACATCAAAATAGGAAACAGTTCAAACATGATTCCGCCATCGCCAAGTATGCACTTCAGCAGAATCACCGGACCAACTTTGCTGATTCAGACACTCTCTAATCTCACTCCAGGTTATATCCGAAGTGAATTAAAATGCGTCCTATATGTGTGAACCGAGGAGATGGAATCAATCTCTCCTCCATTTGGGTCGGACTCACCAAGCTGCTAACTAAACATTGTAGCCGGACGCAGGATTTGAATCTGAACCGTCGCCCTCTAAACCGTCAAAGGACAGTCTCGATCCAAACATTACCGCAGTCCACCAGCCAGAGCAACTAATACGCCGAACCACACAAACACACACGCAAGCTGTCACCTGCACTCCAGAGCTAAGACCACGGTTAAACCAAACACAACACAGGATGGTTCAGTGGTATTCTTTTATTTGTGTGTATTCACTAAGTTGTACAAACCCTTGACGTACGCTGTCCCATACCTAGCGTTCCGGAGCATACGCCACAACGATGCGTTATGCTTTATAAACGTCCCAAGTACATTATTCTTCTGCTAACTGGATCAGCTTCTGTCCTATTTTACCAAAGACAAGACCTGAAAAATGAGCAGCCTCACTGTTTAGCACGTGCCTACCCATATACGAGAACTTAAACTGAGGAAGGAACGCGTGAATATCGCAACAAAAGAGCTCATAGTATACGCTGTTTGTTGAAACTGAGGTAGAAGAATCAACCACCTGATTATGGTAGTCTCAACAGCTCATAAACCGATAACAATTCCTTAGTAACACCCAAAATTACTTCAAAGATAGATCCAACACTAACTTTCCGTTAGAGTTCGTTTATTAGCGACACTCTAACTGCAAAATTCGTCTATTTGTAACCCATCTTCGCGCACCGACACATATTCACCTATTGAGAACACTTTATTCAAAGGACGTTTGATTAACACTGCACATACCCAACCAATTGAAGCAGGGACCGTAAATAAATTCCAGCAATTTGCCACACATTGTTAACCGGAATCTCTTACTCAAATTAATGCAAGCCGACAGTTAGAGGAGTACTGTAGAAAGGCATATAAAGATTTAAAAAACATCTCTTTCATGTAAACTGTGATACTTCTAGAAGAAACAGCGACGGTTAATGACGATATGTGCCACTGGGAAGACATTGTGCTGGAGGAACTGGTGAAAACACCAGTTTGTGACGTCAAGTCTATGGACATTTAGGGAACGAAGCGAATAGCAAAGAGGGTAATCAATGAAAAGCAGTGATACGTTCAACGATAGACAAAGTTAGCCATTACGAGATAGAGAAATTGCAAGGAGATTCTAGATTACCATTCGTGGAGCTGAGGAGGCAGAGCCCGGGTGGATGATTAAGCATGATGAACCATCAAGTTTCATGCACAGACAAATTCTAGTTCATATCAGAGGCGCTTATTCTCAAGAGGGAGCGCCCATGACACATCAACAAATTGCTCGATATTTTCGCCGGTCACGAACACTATATCTGATGAGCTTCACCACACAGTAAGTACAAGCTGGTCAGCTTTTTCTACAGATTTCCTGGCCATCACAACTATCATGCTGACCTCTTCACTGATCCGAATTGCCGGCTAGCTCAGTAGTGATGAGCAGTAGCGGGAGCTAGTTTAGCCCTACTCTGTGAAAACAGCTAGACGCTCAGTCATCAGGTTTGTTATAAAAGCGACTTGTCTATCAGTCATTTTCCGATTTGCATCCACCCGTTGTCTGTTAGTTTGTGCTAAGGAGTTGGTTTTGCGTTGTTAGTTGCCACCTTCTTCAAGTGCGCAACAAATTACCTATAGCATATGTAGAAAATTCACATGCTTTTGGAGGCAATAAGGCTATGTATTGGTGAAACCAACAAAGCAGGCATTCACCAGCCGGGGTGCACATGGCAGACGGCAATAGGGGCAATCAAACGCAATTAGCGAAAGTCTACTTGTGAATTCGTCTAAGGCACGAGTCGTGGATGAACCATGCCTCTCACTACAAACCACTTTTCACCCTGTTTGTAGTATTGTTTGGTGCTTGGTGGTCTCTCTTCGGAAGTATAATGTGGCCATGCAGACAGACACGAGGTGAAGTGAGGTGGCCTAGTCAGATGTAATAGTTAATGGATAATTTATTTTTTGGCTCTCCAGGAAGGTAGATTCTCCTAGGGACGGTCACCCTTCTGTACATAAACACAAACACAAACTTCCGGATCTGCCGAGCTCAAGAGACGATAAAGCTGAAGCTACTGATGGTTGGACAGAGTCACAACGAGCTTACACAGGTCAGTCGGTATCCTCATGTTACTGCGTGACACATCGAAGATGTAGCGCAGAAAATTGAGGCGGCACTGTGTCTTTATGCCGGAGAGGAGGGGGACAGGGTTTCAGGGACATACTTGGTATCATCCGCTTGGTCCGCCTAGGTAGAAAAGCTCATGAAGGTCCCGTGTACGCAGTTAAAATCCACAAGCTGTATCCATTCGCACAACACCGCCTGATAAACTGTGTAGCTGCTCGTAGCGAGGTATACTTTTCGCCAACCATCTAAAAACTTTATCGGTGACGTATGTGCATGCAAGGATTTTTCAGTAGTACAACAGCAAACCAGGAAGAACAGCCAAGAAATTTTCTACCGGTGCGTACTTTGGTTTTGTAGGTTCTCTCACTCAGAATCCAGTATCACAAAAAAGATTGATGACGTGTTTGCTCTAGTGTTAAACACATTCATGTCTGCCGTTGTGTTCTGTTCACTAGATTTATCGACCAGAATCTACAACAGCATTCATGGCTTACATCCATCAGTACAAAAGCTAACTTGATGAACTGAGGTTCATCTGATCCAAAACACATTGTGTGCTGCATCAACCTGAGCAGCTACGTTGAACTCAACAAACTACTGTCATACAAATTTGGTATATCTAGTTTTTGGCTATATTGGGACGGTTTACCACCAATGGCAAGTAAGAATATGGAGTACACAGGCTCAGACTTTCAAACGTTTTTAAAGTAGGTTCAGAGCATCAAATTCAGGGCACGTCAACAAGGTACGAAGACCTACACTGTGACATATTGACCTCCGGATTCAGATTGTCCAGGGCGATGCCAATCAGGTTATTCCAAAGCAGGGACCACTTTATTCTGTACGGCAGTGTTCTTTGAAAGCTGTTGCGTTTACCCCCCCCCCAGACTGTCCTGATAGGCTAAATTTTTCTCATAGAAGTTGCGTGTGATGCGATTTAATGCGTCGGTGGAAGGTAATACGACGAAACCAGCCATCACTGGCGGGAAGCGTCGAAAATCAACTCCCCAGATAAGCAAAGGCGGTGCACTGCTGTGCCGTTTCCGGGCAGTTCTTTGTGGGTTAAAGGGTATCTCAAAATCAAATAGATGGCTGCTCGTCAACTGTCGCGAAGGTTTATCACATACTTTGACTGTTACTTTCCTAAGGGTAAGAAATTAAATCAAGAGTGGTAAAGGTCCCATCAAAAGCGGTCATTACGGAGAAGTACTCTACAATGGCTTCTTAATTAATATGTTTGCTTCTGAAAAAAAGCGTGTCTACTTTCGAATGGATAACAACGTATACTGACATAGCCAAGTGCCTTAGAAGGGTGGGAGTCACATAAACTGTGAAAGGCTTCTCGTTCTTTGTAACCACCTTAAAGTTTTCTTCCAATAGGGGCAGTATCACCTACTGAACTTCTTTCTGTGGCAGGGATTACTGTGATTCTAATAAGCTTTAACAAGCAAAGTCAGTAAGATTTCCGTATTGTTACTTGTAGTACCTGTGTTACATGTATTCCAGAAGCTTCGACTCCTTATTCAGACACTAAACAGACACTAAAAACTGTCTGAACCAATCCCAACTCCCAACGGAGGTCAGAGTGGCTCCCTCACTCAGTTGTAACACAATGCGAAATCACCCAGAATGGAGACTAACTCCTAGGAGAAACTAGAAAACTTCCTTACTCAGTAACACCTTATCTAAGGAGCGGAGTATCATGTGGGAGGCTTTCTGCTGACCATCACCGTTGGTGCATTCATCGGTGATGCTGAAGTACGACTAAGGCTTTTGCGAACCGAACGAGGTTTTAAATGTATCTAAACGCCTCGAGCCTAGACAGCTGATTGGGCAAGACCACTGAGAATAAGCAAGGTTGTCACCCTATAGCCCATAGCTATGCAAAAGATACATGAGTCAGAGCCTGAAATGTCTTCAATCTACGCTCTGTTAACTCAAGGTGACGCATCTCCTTCAAGCCCCCTGTTTTTAACCTAGGTAACCAGGGTATGGCATTTGTCCTTGCATCAGAGGAACAGTCTAAGTCTTTGCAGTTGGTTTCATCCCTTATGGACTTACGAACTTTGACTCACTCGGGTTATTGCGGCAAGTTTATCTTTTCTTTCTAGTCCTCTGCTAGGAATAATCAATCTGTTTCCTATCCCATAATACCTTTCACCAGGAAATTAAAATAGCCCACCAACCAGTATTTTACTTTAGAATTTCGGCTAAAAGTTCGATAGCCGACCACCTACTTTACATGCCCGCTTGAATGATGATTTGCTGTCACCTTGTCACCCTGGACAACAAGTGTATCCAAAATACTGTTCTTGGTGCACAACAAGGATCCCCTACCAGGCTTCAGTCGATCGCTTCCTCAAGGTGCTACCCAGTAGCAATTTTTCGCTCAAGGCCAGGCCATTGCGGGACTGAAGGCCAATACTTTAAAAATCAACTTTTAGCTATCGACATCATCGAGTGCGTTAGTCACCCTCCCAGATCCAGCGAGCAACAACACAAAGTAACTCAGGACACAGAAATCTTGGTTGCCTCCAATGTAGAAATGAGCCGATAGGCTTAGCATAGACTTGTTTGACTGGACAGCAAAGTCACCTACACTTCCAAGGTGTTGAAATACGCGGTCCAAAAGAACACTGCTTGGTTTTTCATCACAGCCTTCTTGTAGATACGTCAAAGTATGACAGGACATCAACATGTGAGAATCAGCAAATTTGATATACAAAACTAGTGTGTGGTTGGAAGCATCAAAATGGACTGTGAGGTAATTGTTTTGCAGGATCCAATGGATCAGTGGTCAGAAGTAGTCGCCTAGAATAGCTAAGCCTTGGAAGAGTTTAACAATGGATGAAAATATTTAATCAAAACAATGGAGTTTCGTCAGCTTAACTCATCAGCGCACTTAACCTGACCTCTCTTCGTATTCTTGCTCAAAGAACTCAGGAATACGGCTGGCACATAGGATACTATTGGCGGCTACATATTACTTTGGTTTCTAGCCATCGTTTAGAACGGGTGGATAACATGAGTATAATAAGCACATATTCGCCTCGGTGGCACAACCACCGACCCATCGCTACGCTCCACTACGCTCCCTAACAACGCACTGATGATATCATCTCGATTGGTGATGAAACGTCTGCAATCAAATTGCCCAGCTCAGCGAACAAGCCAACGACCACGTATTTGTCTTGTTTAGAATGGTCTACTGGAGCTCATGCTGCACCTGTGCGCCAAGGTTTGTAATTTAAAAGTTTATATGGAACGTTCACGTGGGGTGCACAGCTAGACTGCGGCTCAAATCTTCCCAAGAATCTTTAGTCCTTCTTTGTATGCATAGCAGTTTGGTACTTGCGTGCATTTTTGCGAATCGTATGTGTTACCGTAGAATGAATACATCATTACACTGCTCAGTGTGTCCTTACATCCACCAACGGAGTAACACCGCTTCACCTGGATCACAAGAAAAAACCTTCGTTACGTACATGTTTGTTCGTCCGGACTTGAATGGGTCAAGGGTCTGAGGAAACATCTGAAATGGGGTTGTGCTGAATTTCAAACAACTCACAATCGCACTCAGCACTAACTCTGTTGGATGTTTGGTTAAGATTTCAGCCACTTTACTGATCCCGCCGCGAGTCTTGTTCATCTCAGCCATTCAAGCTGTCAATCAGACGGAGGATAATACAAGGTTTGGACCGGTCCATGTGTTCCCGAGTGGGTGTTCCCAGCGTAGGTCAACTAGCAGAAAGGCCGAAAAAATTTTTACTCTCTCATCCGATCGTCACTGATACACTTTCTTACACACAGCCCAGGAATTCATCCACACTGAAACAAAAATTGGAATGGAATAGAATAGCTTTACGAATCTGTACGTAGCCTTGTAGAAGAAACTGTCATACTGCCTGGTGTTTTATCATTCCTCCTAATCGCTTTTTTTAGCAAAGAAACCAAACCAAGGCAACCTTAATTAGTTACCTATTCCATTTGGAAGCTAGGAAGTATTTCATGTGTGAACGTAGATATGTTAAGTTGTTACAGAGCTGGTCCGTGAACTTGTTGTTCCCTGTGCATACAGCATGTGTGTATGTCACAAGGCTCTAAATAGTTTAAACGCACGCTTTTGTTTTACATGAATGAGAAGTGCATGTGTCCTGAAATGTAGACAGTGTGCTGAAGTTCTGTGCAAACTAAGGCAAGGATGAGACCAAAATGGCCGTTCTTGTACAGTGCAGCCGTGCATGATTGGTTCCTTTTGGCCTTTGAATATTGGCTTCCGCACAATATTCAAACAGACAGAAGAGATAGATTGGGTAGAGAGTTGACAGGTTATTCAAGCTGATCACCAGTGGACATATGAGCCCAATTCGTCGCAAACGCCATTCAACCACTGTTGAGGCAGCAGGTGCATCCAGGATTCTGTGACTGCCAGAAAGCAGTTACTCAGCCAGTTTAAGGAAGAAGGCTGGATTGCCGTAGTGCTAGACCGATGATCTATGCAATTTTGAACTCTTGTGACTCAGGGCAACAATCGATATGGCATAGGGACCAATTACGGGGGAAGGAACGCATATACAGTAGAATCGATCAGTAAAGCGTCAGGCAATAACGTCATCCGATAGGCCATAGGACACCATACACTACGGGATCTGAAATCACAGCTGACCAAGTACTTCACTAAACTTCTTCATTGAGGACTTTTTTCTATCCTGAAAAGCAGCATGATGTGTACTTCTAACACAGGAGGTCACGTGTATGTTTTACCGCTACGTCTAAACCTCAGTATTATTACCTTCTTTTATAGACGATACCGACAGGCATGTCTTTACCTCTGTTGATGTTCAGCATTCCAGATTTCATCCAAACCAGCCCAGTGGTTTGGTTGCCACGGCACACTGAACGTACTTACCTCCGAGTCGTGCTACCTGCAATCTCGAACTACGTTGTTCTGATCGTACATCTCCGGAAAAGGAAGTGTGTCTAAATACACAGACTTCCGCTACAAATGCGTTAAGTTGTGATCATGGTCGGTTACAGAGAATTTCGGTACAAACTCTATACTGACATTGATAATAACTGCAATAACGTGGCCACTCGAAACACTGTAACTGCGTGCTTCGTTTACTTCAGAGAGAAATGAGTGAATGGCTGACACTTGTTGTCCCCATTTCAGACCAGCCAACTGTGCATTTCGACTGGAGAAATGTGGTTGTCATTCTGGCTAAACTGCATTACTCTATGAGTTAAGAATCTGTTCGAGAGTGAATATCGTATGCGCGCAATGCTTTTTGTCCATGCTTACTGTAGGAATGCGGTTCCTATTATGTTCCTATTATGCTCGGACAATTTTCGGACATAACCATACTGTAAACATTTTCCCCAAGCAGGAGATTTTGCCATTACAGCTTTGGCAAAACATTATTCTGAGAGCAATTTTGTCGATTGTCGTTGCTTTGGTTGGAGAACAATTTGTTTTTCAACCTACGACAACTGCCCCGTTTATGTTAACATTGTTTGAAGACGTTACAAGAGAACCATGTTGTCGGCTGATAACTGTCGTTTCAAATAAAGCAGATCAGCATTGAAAGAAGTTTTGGCTAATTGTCTATGATGACACTAAATGCTTTGCCACTAAGTGCTTTGCCCTAGACGATAGCAGTGAGGGATTCGAATCTGAACAAGACCTCCCAACATTACGTGTCATTTGACATTTAAGGAAGTCTCACATTTTCCAGTCAATCTGGGATGCATTACATAAATTCAGTACAGGTTCAAGCGTTAGCCGATCGGAAGGATAAAGCACCATGAGTAGACGGGTACATGGGTTTGTTTATATTGAATGGGGTGGTCAAAAAAGTACTCCGCTTTCTATGTATTTTCTGCTACGATTCCCTACCAATCTACGACGGTTTTTGAAATCTAGATTCCCTTCAAGGAGCACTATTTTTCGATAACTTACGACCGATTTCGTCCACCTTGGGATTCATCAGGTGGGCATAGTTCCCTAGTTTCCGTCAACCTTGTGTTCTACTTAAACCCAAATTGGACTGAATTCGCCAAACACTCTCCTTTTGACGGCAGACTCAACTGAATCTCTTGTTTATAACGGTCTTCTTCAACTGAATGTGCAGACCAATGCTGCCTCATTCTTCATTTAGGAGGATACTTCAGATATGACAGTGCATTTATAAAGTTTCGTCAAGAAGATCTACTTCGATGACTCGCATATCGTACCAACAAAAGTGGAGCAGCATCCCAACAGCACATTCAGTTGAATCCCCCGTTAAAACCAAATTCGTTTGCTAATGAGCGTATTTCGCACTGTTTTGTTTGTTTATGCTGACTGTAGACCACTTATCACTGACTGCAGCCTATCATACCGCGGCCTATCGGCCGCAATGCCATACCACTTCGGGCTTTATCTAAGTAACTTGTCAACTTGAATTCCATTCATGTAAAATATACTCTGAATAAATTCAACGAAATCGCAATAAACCACTGTACGCTCAAGTTAAACCTGATTCTCCACAACTGAATTCCCTTTTCCGTTACTTAAAGCAAAACTTCGGGCACATAAATCCGAAAAGAGAAACCCAACCATTGCAGCTTCCCGGATATTTGAGCATCTAAGTAGTTTTCCGTCCAGATATATAAAATGACTCAAGGTTAACGCCATAATGCAGACTAAGACAAGTGAAGCAGGGGACGATGTTTGGCTGGGCTGGACCCAAGACCCCACTCAATGAGACAAAATAGTGCTCCTGAAGCACAGCCCGAGAGTTGGGCCACGAACTGGAATGGTGAATTTCACCCTACGGTGAGAGCAGATGTATCGATTAAAGTGCTCTAGGAGCACCCCATCAAAGGCATAAAACAACGTGGAATCAGGAAAACATGTTCCACAAAACCAGCTGATGCCTGTGAACTTTTCCCCCCAACAGAATGCCCCAAAGAGAGGGGCTCTCCGGAGGGACCAGTGTCGTTAACCGCGAACCACAACTTCCTGTCGAATCTTCCCCCCAAAGAAAGGTGTTGTAAAGGACAGACCAAAGAACCACATTCCCCTAGGTGTCCACTTTTCTGAATGAGCACAGTGCGTACCACAGAAAGTTTTTCCGTCAACCCTTTTCGGTGGTCAAATATTCTAACACCGGCTCAGTGAACTGGAGAGAAATCCGCGTCCTCTCTGTATTCATCTTCTTACACCGGAGAAACAAAATCTCGCGGTAATTACGTAGAGCCACTTGTGACTTCGCTCGCTCCGTGACCTATCGTTGACCAGAAAGATAGCTACGGTTATGCCCTTTGGAGCGATCCAGTTGGAGGTGGTGTCAAATACAACATAATAACCACACTTTTCTCCATCTGTCAGGAAATTCCTCTTCCAACTCGACCTACAAAGTTTACATTAATGGTGTATCTACTCGCATAAGAGAATTTATTCGGGATTCTTTCCCAAGGGAAGTAACTTTAGTCGAAGAAATCTCTGGAAAAGCCAGTAAGCTAAAAGTTTATTCTTCAAATACAGCCAAAGCCCAAAAGCACAGTACAGCTGCTTCTTCCTGCTCAAGATTAATCAGAAGTGCGTGTCTCGAGAAGTTCTGCTGGGATTTGAACTCACAACCTCCCAGTTAGTAGTTCAATACTATATCATCGCTGGAGATCCCAAAGAAGGGTGAAACGGCCATACAGTGTTTCACTAGCCTTTCAGCATGGATTGGCCTCATCCAAACGACGAAATCTCGACTGAAATTCCGGGATCTTTCCAAATTACCCATAAGCTGAAATACAATCAGTTGAATGAGCTGCGTATATGTGAAACAGTTACGTCGGCAATCCCTCAACGTGTTGAGTGTCAGCAGGCCACACATAAGCTTCAGGGTTTCCTTTAGTCTATAAGGATTTGTTTGTGAAAGAGAACAGAGGTACGATTGCAGAGCTTTTGATAGATGTGTGAGCACAAAAACTGCCTCAAAAGAGACATACAACTTCCAAACTATCGTGAGTCAGTGCTTCGACCTCTTTGTTACTTTACCTGCTAGCTCAGTCGTAATCAATCAGTCTCGGCAACGCGCACCATATGAGTACAAGTTCAGTTAGAGGTCATCACGTGACATACCCAGCTTTGGAAACAGAGTGAACCTGTTTTCAAGAAATACACTCATTTGCAAATCAATTTGGTTTTGCGAGAGACTCACCTGGAACCCAGCTGAATCTCTCGTTTGTAATGTTTCCATGCACCTGTGTAGCAAATGGCCCTGGGCTATTGTAGGCAGTTCACATTCGAGTAAGAGAGAGTGAGACTGAGCATGGTGAAAAAAGAGTCGCCTCAAACGGTGAATAACGCGGATGAACCCCCAGTAGTCGTCAACACTGCTGTTGAGTGCACCATAGGAAACAATGCGTTAACTAATAATCAATATCGCATGTATGTAGTATGTCCAACCTGCGAACCCACAGGGCAGCACCATTCCGCTTCACAAGTAATATGCATGGAAAAATGCAGTGAACAGCGGTGCTCTCAGAAGCGAGGTGGTACCGACCAGTCTGCTACACGATAAATAGTTTCGACGGCAAATTTGTAGGACGACAAAATGGCTTGTCACAACTGTCCAGTGATAGAAATTGGTCGGCCACCAAATGGCACCAATAAGCGGCGACTCGACAAACGGCTAGTCCCCGGGTGCATTGAGTTGACGAGTGGATGGCTATTCCGAAATCAGCGTGGCAAAAGCTAGTATGTCCGTTATCAGCGTCGAACAGACAGACGTTTGTTCTGTATCGGCTGCTTTGCAATAGTGTAAGTGTCTGCGAGCAGTAGCTCAATGTACAACAGAAAAACTTTCGGAATGGGATGTCCTCACACAGAAACAGTTTGGTATAAAATTCATACTAGACCGTTCTTACCTCCAGTTTGTTGCGCACGGTTACACCATTTCGGTATTGTCAACTAGGATGATCGACTCTGATACACACAGACACAGAAGCTAAAATATCAGGATTGAGTAAAATGATGCATACCTGGTGCAGACTTACAGTACAGTGGAGCCCGTATAGAATGGACTAGTCTTGGTAGACACGTGTGATGATTAGACTGGATTTCGATGTCAACCCATGGCAAAATATCTCATCAGGACAGAAAAAGGATTATTCAGACTTAAATGACCTGCGAGATGAAATTTCTCCAGACTCGATGGAGTCCCTCATTGTCAATGAAACTTTCGCATGCTTTGCATCAGACTGGTCGTCTCGAGTTTCTATTGCGAAGATCTTCAATGAAAACGGTAGTGAGATGCCTGCGGATACTGGGCACTCGTCCCGCGTGAATTAATACAAAGACCTACAAAACAGTCAGAGTCTAGCACGTGATCAAAGGTCATTCTTAACTGCTTAGTCGCTCATATGTTAAAGTGATGCGTCTCAGCGAGTCCAAACTCCAAGAGTCCGAAAACAAGGTTTGAAATGATTCTGTTTACCGATAACTAACAATAGTTAACAGTTAGAAAGAAATAGGAACAAATGAACAACATTTCTCGAATTGACCGGCTGGGTAAATTGTAAATGAACAACATGTGGCGAGCCACCTCAAGCGTATTCGTACTCACTGTGATACAAAATGACGAATAGTGATGAATGAAAAAGGGAGTTGATCCGTAGAAATAGACACTGTGAGTGAAGCCGAAAACACTGGTACACGAAATGCGGTCCACAGTAACAAGCGACAACGAGACGTCAGCAAACTCAAGAAAAACTCAATTCAAATCCGTGGTCAAGCACGGACTTGCAGTTGAAGCTATTGTAAAAGTTGGTATGTTTGTGAACTGCACCGGTCTGGCAGTCATTGTGTTCGTCCTGAATGATTTTAGTTAGGGAAGAAAATAGAACCAGCTTCTGAATCGATGAATTCGTTCTCTGTTCCCCTTACAAGTGTAGCACACCATACTGAGGAGGAAAAATTCAACCTCTCCCTGATGAAATGCGCTACTCTTTAGGTTTCTGAAAACTCTTCGGCAACCCACATACATGCTGACTAAACAAGAAATGACATGCTCACTTACTTGCAAGTCAAACGTTAGCGACGAACGTTTGGAATCAAGCGCAACGGTACATCATCGACGGTCCACTTGCAGCAAGCAGGTAGGCTAAGCTTGTAAATCAAAGTTCAGTTGACAACACACTCACTTCTTTGCACTTTCTTCAATACCATCAGGAACACCGCCATTTACTATGGTAAACTGCAACCTGAGTGTGATACACCTGAGATGAAGGGATTGGAGGTTTCTCACCGGCTGTCCTGAAAACACCATTTCTACTGCCAGACTGCATGTACATACACCCGTTCAAAACACCTAGCAGCCCCAAATGCACAAGTGGGTACCCTCAGGAGACAATAATCTCCCTTCCATCTAGTCCGGAGAAGAAGTTTGGAAAGTCACCCATACATACAACACAACATCCAGCTCAACAAACTGTCTGCGTTATGAGCACTGCGCTACTTGCCTGGTCCTACAGCACTAAAACGGCAGAACTTAAATTCACGTTCACATCACTCTCGTTTGAAAAGTCCTCCTCCTGTCCTGGCGCAGTCATTCTGGTGAGTCCACATCAAAAGTGGGAAGCACTAGACTCGAGTTTCGCTACTATCAGCTGTGCCAGGGTTCGAACTGCGCACATCTCACAGGCGAGGCGAGCGTGTTACCACTACTCCACCAGCGCATGCTAGACGTAGCTGAATTTTCACGTCTGAACAGGCGAACATATTCACGCTTGAGTGATGTGATTGCCTCCTCACATCTGTTTCATGGGCTACATTCTTAGAGGTGAAATGGGGGACAGCTATATGCCGCGACCTTCAGTGCACAGTAGAAGGAAATCCAAGGGAACTAGTTCCTGTGCTTCCGAATTTTCGGATCTTTCTTCTCAAAAGAGTTGATTCCGCTTAAGATGACCTCCCAGGTATCATTCTAATTCTTACTGGACGTAAAATCTAAACACAATTAGCAGTAGTGTCTACAGCTAAAACATAGCTGGCATGTTTTAATAGACCAGGTGGGGAGACAGAAGCTGTCACTAAATTGAACCTAAAACCTAAACTGAAATTGAGGTATGAGCAGTTCACTTTCACTGCCGATTATGGGCGGCTTTTTAATAGATTAGTCGTAGTTTGAGGGGATTTCGTAATTCTCAATTGAGAGTTCGTGCTGTCAGTCAGGCCAGTCTATGCAAAATGCCGAGAAGTACTGTACAACCGTTTCATCCTTATTAAGAATCATCAGAAGTGCACATTTTTACGAAATTCAGAGAGTTTCGAACCCTAGACATCCGGCCAGTGGTTGAACACTTAAACGTTCGGCCATGAGCGGCTGAACAGCAGCTGGATTGGCTTTCATTTAAGCGCGATATGGCGCCGCTCATTATTCAGTCACAGAAACCACGTTATGTATTGACTGGCTCCTCAAATGAAGACTTCTCAGATGGAAGTTTCATTCATCTTGTGAAACTACTCTTCCTCTGGGTAGCTTATAGATTGATCGCGACATGAGGAGATTTTGTAATACTTTGATACTTTAACGCCTTAATAATTGTTAGATCTAAATTTAAAAAGCGTTTGGATTTACGGTTATTGCGGTTCTTCAGAATTGCGTTTGGCCTATATTTACTGTGAATCCATTATGAGAGAGGCTCGATCTGCTTATAGGTTATGTCAATGTTCTATGGTGAGATGGGGATTCAGAAATGACAACGATTTTCAGATGTACACATTCATCTACTTCTTTAACTACTTACCAACAAGTCAAAATTGAACGTGTACAGTCGGAGAACAGGCCCCATAGGTTACCTTTGCCCAATTTCCTTGTATTTGTGTTCCCCAAAAGGGCATTCCATATAATCCCTCACGAGGATCAGACTCACATGACCTTCAGATGTATCGATGGACTGATGACGGAGGGAAGCAGAGGTTCATATCTTCAAGATATTGGTTTACGAAAGGCTGATGTTCGCATCATGTCAGTCATAAATTAGTGTTGAACAACTACGTGGGGTTCACCATTCGCCCATCTCCTCCCCAGTTGAAGGTGAAAGACCAATCCACATGGCACAAAACAGAAAACCGCTGGTAACTATCGTGAAGCTTTGCCCTCAAAATCCTTCTTGTTAAAGCAGCCATTCAGGTACTCAAGCTAAGGTTACTGGGGTTCAACACGACCGCCAATTCTCGATCAGGGCAGGGATTCCGCCGAAGCTATCTGAATAGTGAAATGTTGGGAGGGTAGCGTCTTAGCGTCAACAGATGTGTTTCTCGGCGTCCATGTTTTATTTTTAATAAACAACATACACTTCCTACTTCCATGATACCTGAAGACCTTGTCCCTGTTGTATGTACGTCTCTCTACTATGGCTTACTTCCGTGTTTCAGTTGAACGGTTTGAGGTTCGTTGTGACAAAGTAAAATCCCAATTCAGCATTCAAGATTTCGTTAAATTGGCAGTACAGAAAGAGACATCACGAGTACGAATTGCGAGAAACGAACACTAAGCGCTTTGACGCAGCAGTCGGCTGATTTGAACATCCAGTGCAGTCAAATGAGATTTTTCCCGCAGAAGTGCACTATTTCAGTTTTAAATATTTGGGTTCCTTTTTCCCAGGTTGTGCTAACAACAAACCGAATCCTGTGTAACCTCGATATTGTACAGCTGTAATAGCCAGAGAACAATTCTTCCTTCCATCCAAAACTCTGGATGTCCGCTTGGCTCCGTGTTGCATCTGCATTGTGTGAAACTAAACGACCTTTCCCACCCTCGTATCCTTTACACATGGAATACCTCGTGACTGGCGTTTAAAGCTACCTTCAGATCCTATTTCAGTGCCAGAAGACATGTTCTGTGGCCATCAGCAACAATTCGGATTTCCCAAGTAGGGTTGGGATCAAAGAAAGTAGAAAAACCAGGGACTTCCTCCACTTATCCTGCACCTGTCTAGACTGTCTTATGTGTTTGTAAACCATTACTCCGCTCTCTTTTCTGTACCCCAGTCTCGGCGCAGCTATGCCATCCAAACCTTCGAAATACAGTTATCGCTACCCTAGACCAATTATGCAATTCACGTACATAGTGTGATAATCTGAGGTTTGAAATAGCGACGATGTGTGTGGCTTCCAGGTACCTCAGGCATGCCGCCATCAACCCCAAACTATACCCACTTTGCACACCCTCACTCAATAAATACGCCATTTGACATCAGAATTTTCTAGCAGTGACTAACGCTTACAGCAAGCCTCACAATTTTTCAACATTACGCACTTCCAGGTTGCTGGTTTGGTTTAGATGTCAAATCGAAATTCCATTCAAATTGAAAATGCTCTAGTCTCAGCCTCACTGAAAAGCCCTGTTCTTTGTTTTGTGATCTTCACTTTTGGTGACCGCCACCTGCAGAATTTACTACTTTCTACTTTCTGCTGTTCTGCCAGTCAGGCCTTACTGACACGTTCTTCTACCATTTTTCATCTAAAGTGAGTACGACTCTTTTGTTCTTGAAGGGTCGATGAGCGAGCTCTCCTCATCCTGGCTCAATTTGTGTCAGCCACCGCAGCGCCAGTCCGGAGAAGTGCCAATATATCCGCAAAACCTATTTCAAAAATAATCAATCCTTCAACCGTAGCGCCCTCTTGGTCCAGAGCTGACGTGCAACTCGAAAGAAGCACTAGTTCAGGTGAACCTAATCAAGACCATGGTGTCGCCGCTCGCGGTTAGGAACGCAAGTCTTCATGGGGCCTAGGGCAAGGTCATTCTTTCAGTTTTTTTCCACCGACGTTATGTTTGTGCTGCCCGACAGACAACACCTATAGTCCTAAACTCTATTCGTAAATTTCTACTGAATATACCAATCATAAGATCAATGGACACTATGAACAGCTCACTGCCAGTTTCACCCCGTTTGGAACTCATCGGGTAGGTCTGGTCCTGCATAACTCTGCCAAACATAGTTCCCGTTCGGAAGCAAACGTATGCCATACTGCGATGAACATTCATCTGAAAATTAGTATGGTGTCGACGGGAGACAGCTGAATTTCGCCTATAACCCTCGTTTATAGTATTCTCTAGTTATTCTTTCCTGGTTTGATGTCACATTCCTAACCTTACTGCGATAGCTACGGTTAGGTAATTGAAGCAGCGGGATCAAAATGAGTATATTTATGAGGTTTTTTAATAACGAACACTGACAACTTTAGTGAGAGGACTTTATGGGCTATTCAATAGCTTATTCACACTAGTTTATAGAAGCTTCATCCAATTCCTACAGGCCCGGTGTCTTGGTAAACACAACTCATTGAATGACATACTCCGGCCAGGCCTTCTAATTTACTGTGCCTCCTCTAAACCAAATTTTCACGGTTTCAACACTTATATTTCATGCCAACTAAAGCTTTGTATTCGAAAAATTCATCTTTTGGGGGGGTTCATAAAGCTATTCTTGAGTTGGCCCGACTTTTTCGAACCTGGACCCATTTCAGTTTGTCGGGAACTGAGCAGTGAATCAAATTCGTGGACAAAATATGCGATTTTAAGGTGCACGAATCCAAAATGCAGATATAGGTTGGGATCGTATCGTTCAGCTGTGACACCCTTTCATCGACTAGCTGCCATGCCACCCAAAGGAGGCACGAGGGCTGGGATACTGCCAGGTTGCCCAAGCCTAGACAGGGGAAGTAGAGAGGCAGAGGTCGGGTTCGAACCACGGACCTTCTGGTCAGTAAATTCGCGCTCTAACCACTTGAGCCATCTCGCCCCCATGTTGGGATCACATGACTCTTTTTAGAACTGGTATGCTGATGGTCAGCGAATGAATAATGTTGTTGATGCCTAGGATACTCGTGAGACCCTTCTACAAACACCGATTTAAAGAAGTCTGTGTTAGGTATCATGGAGGTGGGAATGCATGTCCGCGGTATCGGCGTTCGAAGTCCACGCGCGGATCTGCACGGACGGTTCGCGTGCAGTACTCCCTAAGAAAGGTGCCCCTAGTAGAGCACAATCTCACGGAGGCATCAGCTACAACTTAGTTTGAAATATCTTCGGGTTACTTTCTAAGAAGGAGCCAGACAGCTTTTTTTCCCGTGGTATCCTTACTTCAGGGACAGTACCGTATTTTGGTTGACTTGCCTAAATAATAGAGGCTACTGGTTCGGTACGTGGATGCTTTTAACATCACTTTCGTGTGAATACATACCCTAGGCAAATTTGAAATTTCCCCGTACTGGATGTTCCTTGCCCGTTACCTAGCTTGATCGAACCCGGGACGCAGGAACAACCAGTGAATGGCGACAAACCAACATGATGAAAGATACCTTTTTCGAATCGATTCACCGTAGACTGGTCTCTGACTGTGAGCACAATTCCGTAGACAGATGTCGACGCATGGTAACTAGTGCCAGAATTACGCTCCTATTATCCATATGCTCTGGTTTTAATCAACTGCTGCAGTGTGATGTACTTACCACTCTCTAAGTCCAAAGAAAAACCATTGGTCAGTCAACCGGAAGCTGTGCGCCAGTGCACGACGTTCATAGCAAAGTGCAAAAGAACCTTTGTAAGTTGATTGTGTCTTCATTGGTGTGACAAAGACTGCGATCGATACAGCTAGCTTGCATATGTACAAGTACGATAAGAAGCCTAGAAGTTCTCAGCCACGCGACAGCTGCACTCTAGGAAACGAAGACAAGCGCTTTGCGCTTAACCGAAACATCATATGGGCTATAAAACATCCTATACACCAATAGCAAACAAATTACGTAACTCAAGTCCAATTAATGTCACAAATCACGCTCCTTGCCAGACAGACAGGCGGTAAAAAAAGATGGACAACGACAAAAACCAGGTATGCTTTCATACTCCAAAATATCAGGATTGTAAAAATAGAAAACACACCAATGGACCAAGCGAAACCAGATGACTGAATTGAACTCTATATCTCATCTTAATGCAAGTTAATCACACTACTGATCAGCCAGCCGTAGCTAAATAGTAGTGTTCAGATTCCCAATTTATCTTGACTTTCCCTCGGATTGTTAATTTGTGGGTTGTGTTGATTATTTCATTCGATTTTTGGTTGTGACATTTGCCTGCTGATCCAAGTGCTTTAGCTTCTGTAAATGGCAGCAGAGATCAGTTACACACTGGGGGTTCTCTCAAGTTCAACTTCAATCCAGAAGGCTGTGCTTTGAGGCTCTCAGGAAATTTGCGATTCGCACTGCTGACGGGTCCAAACAAGCAAGACTGACTGACCTTGATCAAACTGTCAGCTTCTCTGCTGCACTATATTCGCTTCTGACTAGCACTACAGTTTTCGCGTGTCTATGGGTCTGCAGCTTTCCCCGTTCAACCGATGCACGAAAACCATCTGAATGTCAGGCCAATGATGCATGTGAATTGTAAGCCTCACCACAACCATGACTGTCAGTAATCAGAATCAGGAAACGGTGTGCGTACACAGGTGTGAGCATGCAGAGAAATCCATCAGCATCAATCATAACCAGGCCCTAATCATCTCACGCCTTTGGCGAGCTGCGTCTGATAGACCCAGATTTGTGTTCGTGGTAGGAAGACCTTGACCAGTGACCATAGTCAGCCAACTTGGTACGGCCATGGGACCGACAGGCTCAATTAAGTTAGGACAAACGCCTCTAAATCATAATTCTGTACTCAAGGTGTGATGGGAACAGCGATGAAGAAATGCATAATTTCAATCAGAAGCATGGAGAACGCTCCTCCACCGCGGTTGCATGATAAACAGGAACGAAATGTGATGGAACTGTTAAACCACCGGGAACGTTCACAGACTAACTCAGTGCTTTCCATATCCTGAGTTGTACATTGTAAAGCAGCTGGTGCAGGAGTGCCCAGCTACACGGGATCCCAGACAAGTTTCCGGACGTCAATCCCGGTTTGGAGCGAAACTGATGATAGCGTATGCAAACAAAGCACCATCTTCAAAATGAGTCCCGGAGTTTTGTAAACGTTATTGTTATTTTATTGTTATAACCCGAACAGTGGTGGATTTTTCTAGTTCTGTTCTCCGTCGACCTCAGATAACTATAAAAAGAAAGCCAGTGGTTCAAGTTCACATCACCCTCGTTTCAACAGTCGTCCGTGCAGGGGTTTGAACCCCGCACATCTGACAGGTGAGGGAAGCGTGTTACCACTGCTCCACCAACGCACATTGGGCGCATCTGAATTCTCATGTCTGAACCGGCGAACGTGTTTACACTTGGGTGATGAGATTGGTTTGCCCGACCCCTCGAATGATGACCCAGTCTTGGTTGTTTCGATCGATTGACCCGTCTGTCAGGACTCCAGTCCAGTGTTTCCCTCTTTTGATGTGAACTCACCAGAGTCCACCGGGACAGGAGGATGACCGCTCAAACGAGAGTGATGTGAACTTGAACTCTACAAATCCTGCAAACACCTACCACAAATCCAGTGGTGTCACAGTCTGGGTCCCTAATGACCATTAAACTACAGTGCCTCATCCAATCTAACGATCAGGATAGTTGGCGCCTAAAAACTCCCGCAACATCCGAGCAGAATGACATGAAGAATTCTTGATGATGCTCCTTGTTAGTAGTATAAAACAAATGGCACTTAACTGTTGTGTTTCGGTCACACAAGTAAGGCCCCACAGACTGATGAATACATGCAACGTTCCAGGTAAAATTTGGACAGTGCGCTTCTAATATCTCTCGATATTCACGTGATGTGCGTCGCTGCTGATTCCGCACAACAACGAAGCAGCTGTCTCATGCGTCTCGGTCTTTCAGTGTGGGTTATTTTACATACAGTCATTCAGCCGGAATAATAACTAGTGCTGATCGCAATCAATATAGCAGCATCAATTCCGAAAAGCACAATCCACTATGCTTACCGTTCTCATTAGTTAGACGCACCACGGCCGGTCAAAGGGGACCGATTTTTAATCAATTTTAGACAGAGCTGGGAGAATTAATCCAGCGATTGATGCCGACACAGTTCCTAATGCCAACAAACCACGACGATGCTGTCGACAGAGTCCATAGTGCCTCATTTATCCTCGTTCAGAAAACGATACTAAAGCTAGTGATTGCCTTCGGTCTTCCTTCCGATTACATCAACGTATAAATGTAACCGTCCACCGTCGGGACACTCTGCCAAGTAGGGTTATCACTCATCGAAGAAAGGGTTAGGTGACTATCTGTCTCAATCTATGAAAGTCAAATCACTGGCAAGACACAGAAGATACATGACCGGAGAATCGAGGGAAGATTCAGTCTTTTTTTTCAATCTAACCAACCCCCCACCAAAAAAATTGAGTGGGCATTTTATGAAGCATTCCCAGTCCCGACGGGGCTGCCACGAACGCATGTAATCCCACCTAGCACGAGACTTACAGAGTGTTGTTTACGAGCTGTCCTTTTTGATAACTTATTTTCATCGGCAAACTGAAGCAGACTACGGTGAACATATCTAGCCAACAAATCGTGATCTACACACAGAAATGTTGTGCTGACTCTACAAGAACTCATACGATTGCCCTAGTTATCAACAGGGCTGGTTTCACTCAACACAAAGATAATTCTAACATGACAAGTGGCTAATTAACTCAAGTCCATAACCAGACAACCCCTCCCATTCCCATACCGAACACAAGCCCACAGCCAATATGACAAAAGACGACCACATCACTCACAACCCACGTGAAAGTACAATAAAGAAACTGCCGACCCTCCTAACTTTTTGCTGCTTGGCAGTCCAAATGTCGCTGTGACATGTTTCACTACTGTTACGGTTTTCCTTCGAAGTACATGTGATTTTCTCCACGGCAAACCGCAACTATCGACGGGTATTGTCAAAACCTACATAACCGCCCAGTGACTTTATCTCCTCGAAACTAGTTGCCATTCCAGGACAAGTTGTTGTCTTACGTCTTGTTAGTATAAGGAGCGTATTCCCAAAGCCATATTTTACAGAGCAAACTGTACCCAAAGTGACCCAAAAAAAGTCTATTAAAGACGTGCCTAAACTCTGCCCCTCGTGCGTTCGAAATGCCTAGGATTTCTTTATTGCACTGATTTCGTTCTCTCCAGGAGCCCATCACAAGAGACTGTTCTTGGCTGAGCCACTGAGGCATTTCTAACGGTTATGACCCTTCTGTGAAAGACTGCTTTTTGGTCTGTCGCTAAACACAGAGGATCTTGTGAATAAGAGCTATGACCTTCACAGAAGCCTTCCCTCAAGCCGAACAAAAGCTGATGTGAACCAAGAAGGAAGGTTTGAACTGGCTCAGTTAAATTATTAGTTATGAATCATCATAAGATTAGCCGTCAATGTGCAACTAAACCTTATTATCTCTCACAGTTTCACAAATAATCACCCATACGACAAAATCCCTCTTCGTAGCGCAGAAAAGTCCCCCATTCACCGAACAGGCCTAATACACTATCTGTCCTATCTCATTTCTCACGCTACTTTCGACTTATCATAAGAATGTCGCTGTGCGGTATATCATCATCTCACAACACCCTAAAGCGGAGTTTGCGGGACAGAAACGAAAAACCGCTCCAGATAATGTTGGAGAGGGAGTCATGCTTTAAACATATTAATGGCTTGACCAACTTTCCTGCATCGTACTCAATGAGTTTATCGCAATCTGGAAGTCTACGTATGGTTCCCCAAAATCCTGGAAGTAAATGTGAAAACAGTAAGAGACTTAGATGACCTAAAGGGGAGCTGCAACGAAAGAACCAGACGGAAGACTGTTTGAGGAACATTAGGGACAACGGACCAGAAATGTGAACTTACTCATCTTGCGTGCAACAGTATCGTTCACATTGGTCACGTTGTAGCCGTCCATCGCCAAAGTGTGCTTATAGGCTATCGACTCGAAAAAAATATGCTGATAAGCAGTGGTAGGGCGGGTGAAGGTTATTTGTAACAACAAAAACGGGACAGGAAAGGCTCGTCTTGGAGCCACTAGTGCCAGAAGCCTTAGCATTTTCTTCCGTTGCAGTTCCAGTTCCGTGCCGTTTTCGCCCCCTTTTCTCACTCCTCCAGTTTTCCCCTCCAACCCGCAGCACCGAAACACGATTCCTATGTCCACAAGCAATAGCATTCGCGAAAAACCACCCATAGGCTACTCAACACCAGCTTGTACATGCTAACCTGTTCAACGATGATTTGAACAGTAGCTGGTCAGATAATGGGCTAACCCTATTTACTGGATGACTGTCGTAACGTTTGCGAGCTAGATAGACTTCATCCTTAGATGACGGCGCTTCTGATACGCCGAAATGTTTCCGTTCGATCACTCCACCCAGGCTACTGTGGCCTTGCTCGCCACATCATCACGCCGTACTTTTCAACAGCGAGTGAATGTAGCTGGCTTCGCAGCGCAATTGCGAACTGGGCAGTCACTTAGACTAAGTCCAGGTTCTATGTCACACAGGGTAGTAACAGTAGAGGAAACAGTAAGCGGAATGACCATAAGGGATTTCCGCATAGTTTCATTATCACTGCTTTACCTCAATATTATTGGCCAGAGTCTATAAAATCGGAATGTCCACCACGATATAATCACCGGTGCACAGCAAAACGAGCAATAAAAGTGTGAAAAGTGATGCGAAGCGACCACCTACACTTCAAAGTCCCCTGGTATACGAATGCTGATGTGTACGTGTCTCGTTTCGTTTGAGTAGAAACCATATCTACCCATGCTCCTCTGCAAGTTTTCCACCGTATTGTTCTTTGTTCCTGTGTACGCATACAGTAAAACACTTACTCATTGGTTTCCATCATCAGCGGCATCAGTGACACCTAAACAGTGACCTAAACATCCTGGGTCACGGCTTTGCCATAATTGTAGCCCATATGGACTAGCATTAGCCTATTCTTACCTGCCTTCAGTTTGCGACGATCAACGCCTAGGAATGCATCGACTTCAGAGACCACAATGCGGTTTCATTGGTATTGTTGTGGGCACCGCCACTGCAAAGAAGCGATTAGGGAACTAGTGTTCGGTTGTGTACGGATCACATCAGTCAATGATCCCATCCTGTGAGACGGGTCCATCAACATTCTCGTGATCATCGACAGCAACATGCAAGCGGCAAATATTGGCGCCTAATTACCATAAAACCATAGAGGAAGAACAGTCAAGTGAAGAGCGAAAGGAATCGATGTAAAAAGAGTCTCATGTTCTCACAGAAAACAATGAACGAATGAATGATAGTATGCGAAACCTTAACCCGTGAGCACCAAGTTTAATTTCGGCCGGGTAGAGGCACACCACACCTTCACAATTCTTCAGGTCTCAGAGCACAGTCATATGCAGATGGCCCATAACATTGGTGGACCTTGACTTCAAGGATAAATTCGATTGTTGACCGGTCAATGCTTCTAACTAAGCTTCTTCAGAAGTTTGTGAACATAATCTGGTCCTTATGTTCATATACTTCTGGCGGGTGTAAGGGGACCCCTCTAAAAGCTTTCCTTTGAAAAGGGTCCCTGGCAAGGATGTCCAACCTCTCCGTACTTGTTCAAATCAGTTATCGATGAAACACCGAGGCGAACACTGGAGAATGTTCAAGACCCCAGCGTTCAAATCGTTGCCGGTGACAACCTTGCCAATCTGGGGTACGCAGATGATATTGTCCTAATATTTCAACAGGAAGACAGGGCACAATCGCTGTTGAGTAGGCTGAACACCACTATACCATTTTCGGCATGCGTCTTGAATCTACAAACGTGTAGTCTCTGAACATGCTCTTCAAAATTCAGGAGGCACTGAAAGTTGTAGAAAATTTTGCACACCTCGGCGGTTGTATTAGCTGCGACAGAAGTGTCTGATGAGGTCAGCGCACGACTCTCAAAGACTCTGAACACGTTTTCAAAATTGTCACTTGTGGCGTCAAAAAGACCAATCAATGGGACTCAAGGGTCGCGTGTAGCAGGCTACAGTATGGGATGAGTCGGCATCTGCAAGTGGCGTCTCCAGATTGTTTACCACCAATTTCTCAGAAACGTTGCTAGTGTCGGATAGCTTCGACGAATTCGTAACGAGGCAGTTAGGAAACAGGTGTTTGGTTGTACAACGGATACTTTAGTCGCGGAAAACGCACAGTCCTACCAACTGCAGTGGCTCGGCTCGAGCTAAACGTGCCGAACCGTCATCTGTCGAAAGAAATGTTCACTGTGGCTCCTACAGAATGGACCACCCGCGAATTGATGGATGGAGGTAAAATAGATCACAAAGAGTTTGGATGTCGCTGGTACAATGATGGAATAAAACGCTAAATTCTCCACTGCTATGTAGGCCAGACTTTTGGGCCAAAGGCTTCAGAAGGGGCACCTCAGATAAAGCTCCTTCCTCAGCCTGGGAAACCAGCAAGTATCATCCGCCCTCGCAGGCCTTCGTTCACCGGCCGCCAGTCTACTATGGTCAGTCTATATGCCTGCCCCCTAACCAACGTCCCGCGTCCAAACTAACATCCAGTAAAAGAAACCAAAACAGTCCCCTACTCAACTCAACTGCTCTGATCAACGGTGCGGCTTCCAATGTTCGTATCGTCAAACTGAAAAACTAGCAACTCTTTATGAAACTTCACCCACATTTCCTGTCTCTGAAATGCGCATACAAGATCCCACTTCGAGCATGTGCCCCAAACAGTCTAGGAAGAGCAGACACATTCCAAATGGCACACTTCTTTCTTTACTTCATTATACGGTTCCAATAGAATAAATTGACATGGTTGTACAGCAGTGAAGCATCAGTGTTCTTCTCCGGTGGTGTAGTGATGATGATGATGATACCTAACTCTCGGGTATCTGGTGATCCTGATGCAATTACCCGTGGTATCTATGGAGTGGAAGCTGCACTCAACCCCAGAGATGCAGGAGCTTGATTGGACTGGACTCCAATAAGATAATCGTTCAGTTGTAACACCCTTTCGTCGCCTAGCTGCCATGCCACCCGAAGGAAGCACGAGGGCTGGGATACTACCCAAGCCTGGACAGGGGAAGTTGAGAAGCAGAGGTCGGGTTCGAACCACGGACCTTCCGGTCAGCCAATTCGCGCTCTAACCACTGAACCAACTCGCACCCAATAAACAGCCCTCTCTACGCTTTACGATCGCCTAGTTCAATTAGAATCAATACAGGTCGGCGAGGTAAGCGGTGTTTTTGTTACACTGGCATACGCCAAGACGGACTACAATTCTAGAGCTGAGAAAGATGGGTTTTATCTGTCACAAATGCCTACGTCAGCAAAAACGACGGATTAGTCAAGCCGCTGGGTGGATATAAACGGACGACTGAGTCTATAAGAAACACAGCTGGGCGGTAGATTCGGGGTCGATGCTCACCAACACTGTGTATTGAAAATTGTCTGATCCTGGTTACTACGAACTTGCAGCACACACAGCTGTTTGGAGTTTACCAACCGTGAGTCAGATATCATCATCAGCATCATCATTGTCAGCTATAAGAACCGCGTACTTGTCGTACAGTGGTTGTAGCTGCCACAGTTTCGTTCACCGATGATTTGGGGAGGTGGGGTAGGTAGCTGCGCGTTGGAGGCGGGAGCTGATAAATTGGTGCGTAAATACAGCACAGTCAAGTGGGGGGATTGGGAAGAGAGCTATGCATTGAAGGCAATAGATTGGATGCACGAGTGCCATTGAGGGCGCGACTGGGCCATGTCTGACAATGTCTCTAACTATTGATGTGGCCCGTCTCGGGGTCCCCATCCAGGAAGACGGCAATGACCAGCGCAGCTGAGTTTGCTGGTAATGGCTTTTATACTTCTCTGCCAAGTCATTGTTTGACCTCCTCTGGCTCGTTTCCACCCTTCACGTGGTTGTGCGAAAAGAACCCTTCGAGAAAGTCGGTCGACTGGCATACACAGCACGCGGCTAAGCCAGCGCAACCTATGCAGTGTGATCAGTTCATCTATCGAGGGTGAGTTATTTCTCCCGAATACCATTCGACGTACTTCATTGTTGCTGATCCGGTGTTCTCACCAGACTCGAGCAATGCTCCGAAAACATCGACGGTCAAATACTGAAAGTCTTTTGACGTCCTCGGCGCGCAGCGGTCAGGTTTCTGATCCGTATAGTAGTATGGAGCGCACCGCAGCATTGTAAACTCGACCTTTGACGGTTAAGCTGATGTCACGCCTAAGCCACAGGTAACGCGGGTTCACAAAAGCTGCTCTGGCCTTCCAAATCCGGATGGAAATATCATCTTTCGCGAGACCATCGGGACTGATACAGCTGCCCAGGTAAAGAAATTTGTCTACTACCTCAATCGGCTCATCTGCAAGCATTGGGTCAGGTTCCGAGCCCCCCAGGCTTGCAGTAGCACTTTGCACTTTGCAGGTGTGAAGCGCATGCCAAACCGTGAGGCGGAATTATTTACATTTAATATTGCTTGCATTACCACGGGGTCAGATCCAAGAAGAGCTATGTCGTCTGCGTACTCGATATCTGTGAGCGGACGCCCTGGGAGCACTCGGACCCCACTGGCAGTAGAGGCTGATAGTGAGTCTTCGATGATCGTATGAATGACGAAGTTGGAGAGGAAAGGTGAAAGATGACAGCCCTATCTGACACCACTTGATGTGATGAACTCAGGAGAGAGCTTCCCGTGGACCTTCACGCGGCCACGGTAGTTGGCGTGCAGCACCTTAAGGAGGGTCAAGAATTTATGGGGGACACCTTTGCTACACAGACACTGCCATAGTGCCTGACGGTCCACATAGTCAAAGGCAGCTTTCAGATCAAGAAACACAACCATTGTTGGTTGCTGGAAGCAGTGTCGCTGTTCCAGAATTTGTCGGAGGGTGAAGATATGATCGATGCATCCTCTTGCAGGACGGAACCCAGCTTGGTTTTCACGGATCTGTCTCTCCCTGTGTTCAGTCAACCTTCGAAGGATAAGACCAGAGAGGACTTTCGATGCCACAGCTAACAGGCTGATGCCACGGTGGTTTTCACAAAGCGTTCGCGTACCCTTTTTGAAGATAGGGATAACTGTCGACATGCCCCATTCTGCAGGCACCTTCTCTTCGTTCCATATAGCACCAATAAGCTTTGTCAGATGGGTCACCAGGGATTCTCCGCCTTCTTTGAACAGGGCTGGATAGAGACCGTCCGGTTCTGGTGCCTTCTCACGTTTTAGCACGGATATTTCGTACTTTATTTCTTCTTCCGATGGGCGATCAAGGTTTACATTCCATTAGCCTGTATGCACTATCTCTACAGGCTGTGTTGCAGGAGGCCAGATGAACTGTTCTTCGAAGTGTTCGGCCCATCTTTCCAGTCGACGTTTTTGCGAGTGAATTAATGAGCCATCTTTTTCACTTATCGTTTCGCTGACCATTGCTTTCCTAGGGCCAGTCGATCGTATCAGTTGATATAGGGTACGGCTGTTTCCCGTAGCAAAAGCCTTCTCCATCTCCCGAGCTTTCGATGTCCACCAGAGCTCTCGGTCTTTCCTTAGACTCTTCACCATTTGGCCTTTGAGGGATTTGCGTGCGCCGTCGTACTCGTTGCCTGCTGGTATGGATTTCCTGGCATCAATCATGGATAGCGATCTCGCCGACATCCAGTGGTCTTTTGTTCGAATCGGAGAGGTCGGACAGACAACACTGAACGCCGCTAACATAGCTCCTTTCACATTTTGCCACGCTTCATCCACATGTTCACTGCCACCGTAGTATTGGTTTACTATGGAGAGTTGTTGGGCTAGCTCAGATCGGTACTGTTGAGCTACGGTCGTTCTTCGAAGATAGTGGATTGGCATGCTTCTTGCTAATTTGCGAGGGCCTGAAGGGAAGCGAACTGTCAGGCGTGCACGCACCATGGCGTGATCGGAATCAAGTGGTGTGCCCCCAGAAGGAACGACAGTCTTGAACTGCAGCTCTCCACCGGTGGCAGACGGCCACGTAATCCAACTGGGTCCATGGTTGATTTGCAGTTGGTGGCCACCAGGTACGCGATGCGAACGTTTATGTTGAAAGTTCCTACTTGTCAGAAACAGTTCATGGTAAGCACACAACTGAAGGAGTCGATCTCCGTTGTCTGTGCGGCGAGCATCGACTCCGAATCGACCGCCCAAATGTGATTCCAAGGAGCTCAGACGACCTACTTGAACATTCATATCGCCTGCAAGGATCACAATGTCAGTGCTTCTTGCTTGACGAATGAGCCCGGATAGCTCTCGATAGAAAGTATCCTTCTCAGCATCAGAACTGCAGTCCGTTGGGGCATAAGCCGACACTACAAACAGGCACCGCTTTTTATGCCGAGAGGCATTGAGCTTGATTGAACTGGATAACCAGACGGCGCAAAGACGACTGTTCACTGGGATCCAATCCAGCAAAGCGCGTTCAGCTCTGGGACTGAGTGCAACTCCCACGCCATATATTCCACGAGCCATCGCTTCTGGGTCACCGGACACACGGAGGGAGAAATGTGAAAGAGCTGAGTTCATCCTTGGCGTTCTGAGATGCATAACCACGCTTGGGTCTTGTATGCGTGTTTCGGAGACACAGCATACATCAATTTTAAGGGAGTATAAGGTTTCAGCAAGCATTGCCTGTTTGCCAATTTGACATAGAGTACGGACGTTAAAAGCTCCTATATAGAAAGGATCTCGTGGATTTAGAAGGGTGTTATTTTGTTTACTGTTGCTAGGCAGCGAGGAGCATAAGGTCCTTCGGTCAGATAACTGACAGTCAAGGGACCCAGTGACGTTTGCTTGTGTGGTGGGAAGGGGTTGGGGAGGGACATCGGTGGACACCGAACTGCGCGGGCAAATGATACTTCCCGGTTGCCCAGGCCGAGGAAGGGGGATTGGTTGAGGTACCCCACCTTGAGCCTTTGACTCAAAAGTCTGACCCACGAGGCAGCGGACAGTAGGGTTTTCTTTGGGGACCCTGCCCGGAGCCGATGACTCAATAGTCTGACCTGCTCGGCTGCAGGGGGTTGGCCTAACCCGAGGGCGCAGGGAATAAGGCATTACTGTCTCATTCCTGATGCGGCTGCGCACAGCAGGTGCCTTTTGAGCAGCACCGGACTCTTTGGTTTTAAAAGTATTTCGACCGTATTGAATAATGCGCCGGCGGTCACGGTCAACCGTTGGGCGATCGGAGTGTGCGGTTTTTAGGGCCGACCTTTTCTAACCCGTCCTTCCTCGGGGGAAGGCAGCATCGCTGCTTCCATAAATATGGACATGCTGGTCGCCTGGGGGAAACACCTTACTGCCTTCACACTCCTGTCGCAGAGGACAGTACGACTTTACCCCAGACCGCCTCGTAGCACGATTATTCGTAGCACGGGGTCTCGCTGCTCTTGATCTGACTGCTCCCCTTCGGCCTTCCTGGCATGGTTGCACCTTGTGGAACGACGTTCCAGCCAGTGTAGCCCGCGGGATCATTGCAACACTCAAGCCCGACCACCACATCAAGGTGGCAGCTTCAGGTCGGGGTTATTTACCGATGGAGGGCCTCAATTAAAGATCGTCGTTCCTTCTGAGCTGCGCAACTTGACACCTGCCACGCATTTGTGCGGGCTCATTCATCAATTCGCCTTGCTTCCGGATTACGCATACCGAAGCAGACCATTCCCGTCCATCAACTCTGGCGGGTTTCATTAGCCCAACAGTGCCGATTTGATCTGGTTGGAGGCCACAGGAAAATCCCAATCACGCTGACGATGGTTGTTTGGAGGCTGAGTTGATGAGAATCAAAAGATAGTGCTCTCAGCTTTTAGGACATTCCGCCTAATCCATCCGACTGGACCAAATAAACAGTGGATTCCGTCAAGATCAGCAGACCTCATCGATGCCAGTGGTGCCATACCAGTAACTATCGACCACAATGTTGCACACACAACTCAAACGCCGGACAATCAAGAGATTGAAGAATGACGGAAAACGCTAGTGGATCACGAATGGAAAACACCTTCGCCGCAGGAAACATTCGCGCTCTAACTTAGTTGATTGAGTCGGCTGATCAAAAGCAAACGGCTCAGCGAAAAACTTGGAATAGTAGTTCACTAGCAGAATCCACCTCTAGAGCGGCTGGCTGATGATTATGAAGAACCATCCGGCTGGCCTCCTTGACACAAGCTCTGGAAAGACTCACAGAACTTCAATGAAATATCGACACCAGTCCACTACGATATCAGTCATCCAACGCATCTTTCCAAGGTGACAAAGCTCTGATGAGCACTCTCACGACCTTATTGCAGGTGTAGAGCGAAAATAGAGTACCGGTAGAGTGAAACGCTTCGATCGTGATCCCAATCTCCAAAAAGGGCGCAAGAACACCAGGCGAAAACCATCGCAGTAACAGCCTGGTAGTCCGAGCTCTCTGGCAGCGCTTTGCGCAGGTTGATCGACTACCAGGAGAGGGATTCGTGAGAATCAAGCTGGGTTTCGCCCCGGCCGAGGATACATTGACCACGTCTCTAATTTTAGACAGGTACTCGACGAATACTACTTTTTCAACGTCCAATATTTTTCCTGAGCTGAACGCTGTTTTTGAATTTGCCGATCATCAGAAAGTATGACGGCGCATGGCGATCGAAGTAGTTTATTCTAAGGACACTGTACGCCAACTCCTGTGGGCGCGTACGCATATACAGCAAACTTTCGCCTAAGTCCACATCGCCCACTGGTGAAAAACAAGGCTGTCGTCTCTCACCACTCCTCTTCACCTTTTTCATTGACGTGCTTCTGGAGATAAGTTGTCTGACTCTAAAACCTCGGGAATCAAAATGCCCCCGCATCGTCCGTCCAGACACTGAGTACACGGACGATATTGCGCCCCTTATTTTCCTTTAGAGATGCAACCCATTTCAAATAACCTACGTAATTCTACCGAACAGTTTGGTATGCTTTTCTTACATGCGAAGTGTTGCTACATGACAGGGTGCGATCAAACCTAAACTTTATGCTTGAAGACCAGTCAACTGACGTGGTGAATGAATTTAATTACCGGCATAAGTTCCGGTGGATCGACAGGAAACTTCTCGAATGGGGCCAGGGCAACTACTGCCGACGTCTACCGTACGACTTCAGTTTGCCTAGAAAGTTCCGGGCCAAATCGGCTCGGATCTTGTTGAGTGGCATGTGGTGTGTAATGTGGAAACGTCGGATCATAACATCTTATTCCACTACGCTTTAAACTTTTCAGGCGATCAGTATTGTTTTATGGCCTCTAATCACACAAGATGTACTGTATCTCTCGGTATTTGACGACCGCCGTCTTGGAAGTATTGACCGGGTCATGGTGGGAGCATCGGATTAGCAGTGTCAAGGTAAGCCAAACGATTTTAAGAACCCTACCGCGACCAACGAGTTACTCACACTCCATAGGATACGCTGGTTAGGACATGAACTTCGCATATCAGAGGACGGTCTACCCCACAGAGCTCTGTGCTGAGTGGGAACGACCGAGAGACCGACGGTCTATGACTTGGCAACGAAGTAGGGGAGTACTGGCCAGTAAACCCAGACGGATTGTTGATTGCCGCCTCCTTGAATGGGGACTCCAGTACTCAACTCATTAATGGTTGGCGACATCAGTTGAACACTGATGTCATGCTGTCGATGATGATGGTTGGTGACACCGGCAGATATCGTCCAACTACGCAGTCGACGGCACCCTGCATCAAAGCTATTGCTTCCAAGATATTGCTTCTCGGTCTTCCGCTTCATGAAGTGATTAGACTGATTCAACAACAACCAACAGACTACGCCACGGCCTCCGATGCCGAGTCATATCTCCTCTGTTGCCCCATTTTTCGGCTACCGAAACTGTAGCATTTAGAACCAACGTACCTCTGATACGTGGTTTATGGCTGATGAACTGAACTGCCCTATCCTCAATCTTTCTTTCAGTATCCACAGGTGAACTACCTTGATTTGGCTGCACTCGGGTATTTGCAGACGACGCTACCACATAAATCCACTTGTCACCATTCCCAGCGATCTACTGCAGTCGAATGCAGACGACTGAGACCTTGAAAGTCGACCCTGCTGACATCTTCAGTGTGACTTGATCTAATACGACGATACTCAACCTCTCTCCCACTACTTTCATCGCCTCACCTCCAATGCCTCTACCCACCGAATCCGACTATTCCACGATACTCCACTTGCTTTTTTCCTGGTTTCCCATTTTCCAATAATCTCCTCTGATCAGCTCATATTAGACTAATTGCGACTCAGGCTCCAAGAAGAGTTGGACTAAAATTTGGGTCCCGGATATTCCTCTCCTCCCGGTAATTCCCAATCAACAAATCTCGGACTCGCCCCATTACTGAATACTGCTAACCTCTGCGAAGGAATCTCACAAGCGAGAAGTGGATCATGTCTGCTTACACCCCAACCGATTGTAGCTCTGACACCAACAAGGATAACTTTTATGACGTCTTGAGTGTCCCGTTAAGGCGGACTAATAACACATATCGTTGCGGTTGCCGGAGATCTGAATGTACAAGTGAGCACACTTAGCGAACCTGATAATTAATTTGCTGGCCGACTTGAATTAGACTTGGTACGTAGGAACAATGTCGAACGACTGTTTCAGCTATGTGCCAAACGCAGGTTGTTTTGATGCAGTACTAACTTCCGAACTAACCGAAGTCGTGTGGCTAAATGGTGTCCTTCAACAGCGTGCCGGCCACGGACTCAAAATGACTACATTGCAATCAGTTACCGATGGCGCAGACCGATAACTGTCGCTCACATTAGAACATGTGGAATCTGACACGGAACTTGCCCGGAGTAGCTCCTCCCTTTGCTTTCCAAGGATACATGAGGGGCAGACGACTCGGTTAGCAACTGAGAGGCCTGCAGATCCCGAATGTAAACGACTCCACCAGAACCGTCCTCTTCAGTCTCTTCGAACAGTCTCCAATCGCACCGCAAAGAGGTCATAGCATCCTTGTGCACTGCCGAGTGTTTCGCCTGTGGCACGGCGCTCCCAGGACTCCTTAAATACTGGATAGAAGATAGAATAGAGGCGCTGCCTGAATATCGTACAAATGTTGCCGCCGGTCCCGAACACATCAGACGTTAAGTGGAACTCGGACCATGAAGACTTGTTGACACAGAAGGCTAAGGAAATGAAACAGGTGCACGGAACGAGAATTCCAGATTATTTCGGTTGATCTGCGCGACCGGCCCCGGAAAATGCTGGTGAGCGAAACCATCAAAGATCAAAGTGGCGCGACCATTTCCAACAAGGAATACCTCGACCGCTGGGCCGAATAGCTTGAACATTTCTCGTGGCCACCTGCTGCCGAGCATTTGGATCCTCGAAATGTAGTAGAACCCTGGATGGTGAACCTGAAACCCTCTACTGCTTCGGAGGCTTATGACTGCATATGTTTTCTCAAGCACCACCAAACTCCTGGTCCGGATGACTTCCCACTTGAACTGATCAAGAATAGGCAAAACGTAATCCATCGGTGCTTGTCTGATTGATTTGCTAGCCTCTGAGAAACTGATACTGTCCAAAAATGGCGAATGGACAGAAGTGCCCATTCTCGAAGACACCCCTAGTGAGTGCGGAGATCACAGGAGAAAGCTTGACTCCGGTTGTAGCGAGACTGTTGGCGACACTTGTCCTTCGTCGCCTTGTGGTGGAACGTGAAGCATTAATTCTAGAGCAGCAAGCTGGATTCCGACCCTGTAGGGGTCGCGTTGACCAAATGTGCACACTTCGCCGTGCGCTAGAACAAAGCTGGATGCATAAATGAACCACAATATTAGTAGTCATGGATTTCCAAAGCGCATTCTCCTTGACACGATTGTTCAGCAGGGAATTTTGAGGTGCCTACACTTCCAAGTGCTTAATCAGACAATCTGAAAAGAAACGGACAGCCCAAATGCCACTGATATCGATCAGCCGCCATTTCTTGCAATGTCTTCAATCAAGCGCAGGAAGGGTTATGGGAATCCCACCCTGCAACTTTTACCGAACCAACAACGCCCAAAAACCTTTGTAAGCTTTTTCACACTCTTCGGCCACGTCATACATTGCCCAGCTCGCGGCTTGATGATGATGTGATTCGAACCTTTGAGATTCTCGCACGGACTTCATCGGACACAATTCCATCAGAGCTAATAAAGCCATCGAGGTGTGTAGAATTCACCACAGCCTCAAGTGGTTCTCCTTGAATTGTAAGCGAGATGTTGACAGACCGCATGACCTTTGCTCTTTGAAGTCTCAAAGCGCATGCCAAAAGATGGTTTGATGGTGGTTAGTTAATCCAACAAGCCTTGTCGATGTCGTCTGCGTACTCCAGATCTGCAAGATTCTCACCAGCAACGACTTGAACACCAGGGCTTTGAAGACCATCCAGCGTTTGTCTCATTATTTTATCGACGACGAGGTTGAACAAGAATAGAGTGGAGTCGGACACCACTTTTCGTAGAGAAGCCAAGAAGTAAGTGAATATAGGGACTGGATAGTGTTCACAAACTTCTGGAGCATATCCAATTAAGCAAGTGTGGTTACGAGGACTGACAGAGTGGCAGAATGGAACGCACCCGTGAAGTCAAGGGACACCAAGGTTGTGGATCGTCTGTACATACGGCGTTGCTCTCGCACATCACGGAGTGTGGATATGTGGTCAACGTAACCTCTACCCAATTGAAATCCTGCTTGATGTTCATGAATCAAGGATTGGCGTACCGCTGTAAGACGACGAAGAATCAGTGGCGCCAGAACCTTTGTTACAACGGAAGTCAAACTGACACCCCTGTGGTTCACCGCAAGTACCCTTTTTTAAAATGGGCACCGTTGTCAGCCCACCCCAGTTGTCTGAGATTGTCTCTTTCTCCTAGATAGACGCAAATAAGCTAGACAAGCACTGACTGAGAAATTCAGCGCCATCCTTAAAAAGAGCAAGTGGAAGATCGTCAGGACCAGCAGCACGACTACGCCTGAGTAGAGATATACACTCGGAATATTCTGAAGCTGAAAGGGGGTCCCATATTCACAGCCCACCTTTTTGTTGAAGGCCACAATTCGATACTGAGGGGTAGCAGGTGGCCATCTGAATTGTTTTTCGAAGTGCTGTGCCCAACGGTCCAAACATTCTCCTTTGCTGAATATAAGACAGCCATTTTAGTACCTGATAGTTTCGCTGACAAAAGGCTCCCGAGGACCAGTCGAACAAATCAAGTGGAATAGCTTGCGAACGTTACCAGAATTTTTCACATTTTTCATTTGTTCGGCCTTTCGCGTCCATCAAGGTTCTAGGTCTGCACGGACACTCAGTTTCGCCTAGCGCCGGATTGAGTTGTGGTTGGGGCTAGGCGGAACCTGCCGCCGGGCCTCCAGTAAAGCCACGGTCCTATCGGATATCCAATGTTTGGATGAGGTTGGCTGGGTTGTACCGCAAACATAAGTTCCCGCTTTGAGTAGCACTTTGGATATCTGTTCCTGGTGGTCGTTGATGCCGGACATCGGACCACCCGGAAGGCGTTCGAGGAGCCTGTTCTGATAAGTTCGTTTTATTTCTGGGCTCACTTCCCTCTCAACAGCTAACCAAGCGTGCGTTTTGGGTAGATCTCAATTGCGCAATGAAAAGCAACAGCAGATAAGTGCACGGTCTGAGTCCAAGGTGGTATTCCGGAAGGAACGCAGGCAGTGATCAACCCTCGCCACCAATAACCGATGGTGATGTGGTCTATTTGAATTTAGATCTGGTTCGCTTGTGGGCAACACGCAGTCAAGTGATTTCTGCTGTTCCGGAAATTAGTACTGCAAAAGACCAACATAGAAATTGTCCTTGGCCGATTCAGAGAGAAATTCCGTTAGAGCGCCAGCAGACACAATAAACAGGGTATGATGGACTACATCTCCTCGAGAGATTTCACGGGCGTTGCCGAAGTAACAGCGCAGAGGCGACTAGCAACGGGCATATAATCAAGAAGAAACGCGTCCGCTCGATCATTCAGTACAATAAGCACCCCAGTATATCCAACAACAGCAGCCTGTGCATCACCAGGATTGCACAGCCGGGACCCGAAAAAGCGCAGGGGGGCAGTCAGTTCGACTAGAGAACTTGCGTCCGGTGTACTTGTTTCGGACATACAGCACACATCAATCCAGCGTATGAGCAAGAGGCACCTGTTACACTACATGCTTCAGTGTGCGAACATTACACGCAGCTAAGTAGAGCGGCTTTGACAAGGAACCCGGCGTCAGTGCTTGGAGATTGATTTCGGGCTGCCTGAGGCTGTCAGCGCCGGTTGACGAGCAGATGTTGCGGCCAAAACCGATGCAAGACAAACGCGGTCATCTGTCTTAACGGATGTCTACAAGGAGAGAGTTATTAATGGGGTGGGGGAGAGGAAAGAAAAAGTATCTGGTAGAGGAAGAAGGGAGGTATCAGCAGTAGCCTGTTTTCGTTTACCCGCCCTGCTGTATGCAGTAAGGCGGCCGGGTTGATGACTCCACGCAACGGCTGATGTCACATGAGAGTATTATTGCTTGTAAGTAACATGGCTGTCCGTGGGTTAGGATACCTGTGGGGGGCCCAGACCTAGATAGAACGACTAGGGTTCTCGACCAAAGACTTTGACTCAAAAGCATGACCTCAATGTAGCGACGTTTGGCGGGAAACGCAAGTGCATTACACTTTTTAGAAAACAGCTCGCCACACATGTTCCAAACCCTAGCATGTGGGACCAAGAAACTGTGTTGATCAGACCTCCAACCACTGACGAACCTGATATGGACGACTGAGTGTCTCACGAACACCTCCTAGTCACGGAGGCGCATGAATTGTCACACCATAGTAAGGTCCAATCTCTTCGTGACGGAACCGATAGCAACGGCGCTTTGCTGTGGGTTTCTATCCAGTGTGGCTGAATGAGTGTATGGAGGTGTAGGCATCTAAGTATGCTATCACTAATTTCCTCATCCACTCTTTAAAATAAGGCTTTCAAATAAATCACTGTTGTACGACAGCGAAGCACCAGTGTTGACCACTGTCGTGATTTCGCTTAAAATGATGAAGCTCTTGACATAAATTCTATTTCAGGATCCTATTCTTCCCCTTGCTCGGCCACGTACAACCGTGAATCAACTACTTTCTCCACAGGCTGGATTATGTATCAGATACCTGAGATCCGAATCAATGTCGCTGACTACGCTAACGGGATAGTTTGGGGACAACTGCGAAACCCACTCAGTTTGGTCCCAAACTAGGACTGTAAACGGGAGTCACAAACACGAGGCATTTTCTAAGTACACTACTCATTTACAAACCGGTCAGTGAAATAGTTGAAGGAGCAAGTCCCCAATCCGAGTAAGAACACGTTCTAACTACCAGGCCGTAGAAGTCGATTTTCGAGTCGGCCGTGCATGGATCTCTCCAGAAGACTTGAAAATGCGGTATAGAGATAGTTCTCTTCTCTCCAATGTATGGTCATCCGACATCATAGATTTTCGGTCGTTAGAGTCCGCCATTCGTGAGATTGCATCAAAACAAAGGAGTTCGAAAGCGCTTCTACGTAATAAGAAAGTTCAGTGTGGCGATCTAGTACCCCCATCTGTGGCCTGAATACATTTCATGATATATTCACCGAAAACTCCCGAAGTAGATGCTTCTAGTGCTGGCGTATACTGGTTGGCGGTATCCAGTTAGTTGACGGATCAAAAAACATCGTTCAGCACAATCAATGCTGATGTTGGTAAACTGGGTGTCAAACAATTTCACATCGATAGGATATGATCTAGTCAACATGTACGCCGACTCAGCTTCAGACACAGGTACTGGGCCTGGCACAGTTCGAGAAACCACAAAAGTAGGGTCCTCTACATACAGGAGACTCCTGCCATAATGTAGTCATCGTAGTTGCCTGGAGTAAAATGGAAGCATTTCGAATCGGGAAGCCCAGAACAGCTTTTTAACAACCCCAAGTACCTATGGTGCCAACTTGTTTATCAAGAGTTTAGTTTACAATGCTGCAATTCTTGTAGCACCTGACCGATACTGCCTCTGAAGCATTGCCAGTGTCTGATGAAAACACCTGGTCAGTTATATTCAGATGGTCTTCGAGAAGGACAATCAGGCGACCTTTGGGTATGCTTGTTAGGTCACGTACTTTGAGTACCAAACAAGCGTCCAAATAACGGAACCACTTCCTCTCACATGTTGCGTTCATTCAGCATAATCACGATGAGAGCTGTAGTCTCCGTAGATAGAGAATCCGATACGGACCAAATAGAGAAACAACGAAAAACAATCACCAGCTGCACTACAGCCTATACCTAGTTCTTCATAGCACCCACCAAAAATGCTGAACTTTGGGCCAACTGGGTCTGTGCCGAACTGATGCGAACTATCGCCTTCAACGAGTAGCTGACCCCATCCATAGCCCTCTATCACAGGTGAACCGAGGTACCTCGGTACGCGGTTTAACGCCACTGCACAGCACCGGCTCACTCATATTTGATGCTACAAGCAACACTTACCGATATACCAAAAAAGTGATGGCATGGTGATATAGCAGAGTAATAGACACAAGGACGAAATAAAGTTGGGCGAGAACATATTTGTATATTGCACGAATGTACACTGTGAGCCACAGCGCCCAGCCAGCTAGAGTAGTAACCCCAAGCGAGTGTCGCGATCAGAAATCAAGGGATTTGCGTGTAGGCTGCTAAGAAGGATCGATTCAAGAAAACTATCACCAAAGTTATCTGAGGCACACAGACAACATAATCCCTAGTTTGCGCAGTCAGTTTGACCACGAGTATACAGGTGTTTAATGTCGTGGGGGATTGTGTACAGTACTGCCACGAATCTTTACCTTCTCACAAAACAGCGCAATACGATCCCTCAGTTTTACGCGAGGACTTACAAGTTTGGGTCATTCGAGATATCGGATCTTGGGGAGACCAACGTGCACAAGCGAGGGAAAGACGTGCAGGAGCCTTAATGGGCTCCCACTAAGATCCCCTCTAGGCGTCGAAGTGAAGAAAAACTGTGAAAAATAAGAATATGTTCGTGTTCGCGTAGTGTTACACGGTGGACCACGGGGGCAAGGATTTCAAACCGAGGTATGATGTCAGTCGGTACGTTGCAGACTTCACCGTTGTTGTTGATCCTCCATGCAGTTCGTCACATTCGTCGCCGAAAACTACAGTTGAGCATCGTGACCAGATGCGTGCCGGAGCTTGCAGAGAATGCAATCGCAAAAAAAACGAGAAGCGCTACCGGCCGGGTATAACCTGGACGAGTCGATGCACGAACGGTTTCGAAGTGCTTTCGTCGTCCCGGATGTGCCTTGCTTTTTTCAGTCACACAAAACCCTTGCACCTTGGTGTCCTTAACAAACACGTTGAATGAGAAAACTTACGTCTACAGATACGCGACGCCTCGATCAGCGCACCAATCGGGTTGGGCGGGTCGTACGGGAGACGACAGGCTGGTGGTTGGATATTTTGGAGGATCGATAAGTAGTTCGGAAACTAAGGATATCAGTAAACGCGTACTGGAAACGGGTGTCACCTGCTGACCTGTCGGCACAATTCGCTTCCTAGTGGAAGGTAGTCAATGGTCTGACGAAAGATGAGCCCTTGGTCACGTGATGTCGGATAGCACCTGGAACAGTCGTCAAGTAGGATGCCTCCAAATCGATTGCGTCGTCGCTACTCGATTCGCAACAAGACGAAAAAGGCCATCGGCAGTTAGTTACCAGAGCCTTCTTACCTCCTTTCCGTTCAGGGTAGTGGTCATGCCATCAGACACTCAGTCAAAAGATCAACAAGGTGAAGACAGTTGTTTTAGCCAACGATGTGGAGCGTTGGCTTACCAGAAACACAACTGTTGAGTATTTGGTCGGCGACACCCAAGGATCTGTCGAGTGCGTCCAGTGAAATGCCACGCAATTCGATAGGGGGACGTTGTAGCCACATCGATCTGATAGAGTTTCAGAAATTCAGTGCATTTCGTGCGGAAATTTCGGGGATTGATGGCCACCCAATCTTGCTGCCGCATGGTTGATGCTTCTTCTGATTGCGAAGGGCCCACGTATGCCAAGATGGACTTTCTAGGGCTGCTCGTGCTGGCAGCGTGCTTCACAAAACCGAGAATGTGCGGTAGCAACGCAGCCACAACATTTACTAGAACTTCTACTTACGCGTAATATGACTCGCAGCTGCAAAAACACTCTTAAGAAGGCGAATGGCACGTCATGTGCATTGCCACCCTCGTTCCGACTCTAGCGAGGACATCACCTCACATCACAGTAAGGTGGAGGTGAGCCAGTGAAGGATCTACAAAAAATTCTTGCTCGACTTAAGACGAAAATCGAAATGTAGAAAATGCCCGTAATAAAAACGTCGAAAATCTCGAATCCACCTGTTTTCGTGGTTCCAAGCTTGCCAGCTTCGTGCTTGGAACGCTCTAATGATGTACCCAGGAGATCGACGGCGCAACGACATACATAGCGATAAGTGACCCTAATACGAAAAGAAGCTAGCCAGAATGAACAGATGTGGATATTGCAGGGATACGCAATCCGAATAAGCAATGACGGACATCGTGCTGCGCTAAGTAGAAGCCCTGTGCACGCACTGTGCGTTTTTAATAACGAGGTTAGCGTGTATGCTGTTCAGGATGGTTCACTAATGGTTCCTGAAGCGTATGGAAATACCTCAACGCTTACCTATGCACAAAGGGCTAAGTTGGTTTTATTACGAGTTTACACGCTTGGTATTGTGACTGCTACACATGGTCGGTGGGAACATACTGAGCCACTGCATACGCCTTTTGACAGCAGCAACACACCAACTACAGGAGTTATACGAACCTCGTATGGTTAAGCCACAAACGCCAATGAATCACAAGAAAGCATAGCGACTGCACCTCAAGCTGAAACCGGTAATTGTATATTGCTGGGTATAACCGCGCAGCTAACACTGACCTCGAGATAGCATAGTGGTTCAGGCGCAAACCAAGTGACCGGACGGTCCGTGGTTCGAACACAAGTCCGGCATCTCCACTGCTCCTGTCTAGGCTTGGGTAAACTGGCAACACCTCAGCCTTCGTGCTTACTTCGGGTGACATGACAGCTAGGCACCGAAAGGGTGCTACAGCTGAACGATTATTCATTTCATTTATTATTAACACAAAATAAAAACAAATGCGTAAAACCGATCACCTACTAAATGGCCAAATAAGACCACTCACTTGGCCACTATCCACAAAAAGTGCCATATGTAAGAAGTGTTCTGTGGCGCCTGGAGATGATTCGGATTCAGTCATTCCCAAACACAATTCTTCCTCACGGCTGAGATAATTGACTGAACCACCTGTTCTTGTTAGTCCCGTTGCCCAGGGACCCTGTGGCACATTGAGAAACGAGGATTCTGTGACCAACAGAGCTGTCTCTGGCCGTGCAGATAGCTTGTCCCTTGCAAACTGACGCACTGCGAGTCCGTGCTCCGAAGCCATTCAACAGTTAGCGCTGTCACCGGATAAGTAATCTGAAAAATCTTGGTAGTCTAAATTTCCAGGGTGAAGAAGTGGTTAGAATTAGTACGAACAAGAAGGCGTTCACATGGTGACTTACCTACAGCAGGAGATTTGTTGTTTTCCAACGCAGGGTTATGTTCATTCTAGGTGTCGTCCACGGATCCTCCTGAATTAGCGAACGAAGCCGAAAGTTAGGGATCCAACTGTATAACTGAGTGAAACCCAGGATGATTCCACGTAGTGTTGCAACGAGTAGAAGGCTGGTTCCAAGTAGCAAATACGACTCGCGGACAAGTCCGTCGCCAGGTTTAGAATTCATAGCTACAGCACCGCCTCGTAGTTCCCTAGGGACGTCAACCAGTCATGGCAATGATGGCTTAGCCGCAATTGCCGTACCGAGATCTGTAAGCCAAAAAGCCACTGCCATTCTCGGCTTACTAGGCAGCTAAGCGGTAAACCCATTCTGATCCCCTCGATGATTTTTTCGATCCTGAATATTACTTTAAGCTAACCCGAGCAAACTCAGGGTTAATTCGATTTCACACTCGAACCACAGCTTACCCGGAGCCTGTGAGACAGGAACAAAAATTCGAATGAATGCACCTGCCCCTGCGCGTCTCAGTTAGGCAACAGAACGCTATGCTTTCGGCGCCCAAAGAACCAGCTAATGCACCATCTGCCATGCAGCTATGAGCAAAGCAACGGTGGGCACGATGAAACCGCCGTCCCTATATTACGCCCATTGTATCGAAACTAAGACACCGATTGGCAAATGCCAATCCAAACATGAGCACAATATGTGAACTGTGCGAATGATTGCTGGTTCATATGAAGTTAATGATATCCATGCGCACAACTATGCCTTCGAGTGGAACCCAGGAGTGACGTATGGAGGCGAACAAGCCCATGAAATATACGGATTTATTATTGGCAAGAGGTAACAAAGTTTTTTGAGGGAAGCAAAGATGTCGAAGAAATGAGGACAAGGGTCACCGTAAACAAGGAAGGATCACGTTGTACAAGCACACCCTAATCGTGCAAGAAACAAGCGTCTATAGTGCGTCGAAAAACATAGGTCTACTGATATCCGCCCAGCAAACCGAGACAGGCACAACTGAAATGGAGGAAGCGGAGCGAAAAGGTCGGTAGGGTAGAAAAAGTTGATCAAACACATGGGTTGGATGCCAGCAGTAAATGCAGCATGATACAATATGAGGCATGAACACAGCGCCAACCAAATGGGAGGTTGCGGAACCGAGGCATACATGATTTGGAAAAAAAAGAGCAACTAGCAAACCGATTTTGTACAGGGAGTGGCGATAGTCAGAACTACCGATGGAAGGATATTGCACCTTGAAGGAAGCGAGACTTCCAGTTCAAAAAAAATCAATAGGCCATACCTCCGAAACGGGGCACAAATCACTGAAATAATGTTCACACAAATAACAAGACAAGAAAGGTTAAACAACTTGTAATCACACCCATGATCAGAAAAGGACAACGTCACAGTGTGTACCGTTAACTGACACACTAAGTACACACATAAGTGACAGATTGAAGGCATCAAAACCTCCAATGAGCCACCCCTAGTTGAGTGCGCTGGTGCCACCCAAAAGTCCCGAACCTAGATCTTCTTGTTTCGGGTGTATTGGAACTGAGGAGCCCAGTGATGAAGTCAACACAGTGGAGCCGGACATGTGACCAACACTGTCCAGGCCAAGTCGATCATGACCGATTAGTGTTGCGGCTGAAGGCAAAACGTGATTGGCGGTACACACAGCATCTGGTACAGAACCCACTGATATATTGTGTTGAAGTGAGTGTGTATCACGCAGTGAATCCATCGAGACTCGTGTTAGATGGTGTGGATGGGCTGGAGACAGGGTGGGTGGATCCGAAAGCGAATCAAGAGCCGATTTGATGCTGGATAGATTTGAAGCCATGCAAGTTAGCCCTGGAGCAGACATTGGGTGAGCGAGAGCCTTGTCCGAAGTGGGACTCAGATTGTGAGAAAGTAACATGGCGTTTTGTCCACCTACAAGGACATGACCAAGTAGTTGTGTTTGGAGTGCAGCAGAATCACCGGAGAGCAGGAGGCCGTTTGACAGTGACGTATGTTCGTTCTCACTAACGGCACATAGTGTGTTAAGGTCTACGTCCGCATGACTGAAAGAAACAGTTGGATCAGGGGTAAGACGAGGTGGTGCAGGGGAAGATGGCAACTCCAAAGATGTCGGAACACCAGTGTGACAGCCAGGTATCCGATGAAGGACGGAATCTGATACTTCCGACATTTGGGAAGTGGGTAAAGCAGCATGAACTGGCTGTAGCGAGCAGTGGTCACCTAGATGAGAGGAAACGTGCGTCGTGTGATTTGGGGGTGATGTTTCAATACTAGTGGCCGGCGACGATGTAGACACCGTATGCTGTACGTCCTTGTCGTCTACCCACTTATCCAAAGAACGGCGGCGAGCATTCATGAAGAAGTTTGCAACGGTAGAAACTTCCAAATTTAGCTGTTGAGCAATGGTGGCTTGCATCTCTTTGCTAGGTCTTTTCGTTTCCTTGAAGATGGCGTGCAGAGTGCGCCTCTGGATATCCGTAAAAACCAGGCGCGGCTTTTTTGTCGAACGTTCCTCAATGGGTTTTTGGTTCTCCTCCGTTTTCCGCTTGCATGCTAAAGGGAGGGTTAGTGAAATAAAGACACCTACTTGCTAGGCGAAGAGCAGACATCCTCTGGAATTCTGGCTCGTTTAACCAGTTCCACATGCGGCGAAATGTCTCGCGACCCGATTTAAGCTTGCTCCAGGGTTTAGGGTTACGAAGCAGATCAGAAAGAGTACCCTGACTACGGCAAAGCACGCGCTGGGCAAACACGGCTTGCGGTATTGTGTAGCGCTTAAGCTCAGCACTTATTCGCTGGGCTAGATCCTAGGAGGAACAAAATAAGTGACACAGGTTTTAAGCATTACCTTGGTGTTAAGTTCGGTCATGTCGTCTGGGCATGACGGATCATTTGCATCTGCATCTGTGTTATCCTGCCTTGGTAGTGAAGACTCATCAACTGTACACAGTGAGGTTACTGTAAAACCAATGGTTACCTGAATCCATTAATTTACCCGGTTTCGGAGGAATATTTTGCGCAAAAGTCGTTTGAGGCAGAGATGCCACAGGAGAAGTAAGCGCAACAGAAGTAGGGTCACTAAGGGTATAATCTAAGTGGCAAGTTAAATCAAGGAGCGTAACTCACTTCCATTGTCATCATGCAGCTTCTCCCCGTTTCGTTGTAGCACCGGTTTAAGGTCTTCAATGGCGTAGCCATGTGGAGGCTGAACGGAGTCGGAGTCCTCCGTAAGTTGATTGTAAAGTTTTTCAGAAACCGAGGAAATTGGGGGCAGGGATGTCATATTGGAGTAGGTGAGTTTAGCATTATCGGGGACGCCACACTTATCGGACATCACGGGCAAGTCACCAAGTTGGAATGACTGTAGCCCAGTGAGATTAAAATCAGTTGCCAGTAAATTATCGGGAAGAGTGAGGGTAACTCCATCTAGGTTTTGATCCGGCATTGTGAAATGGGTGGATGGGGTTGTAAGGAGGATGGTCTGCTGGTCCCCACAGTTGATGAGCGTTAGCTTGACTGTTTGAATTCCTTGGAGGGCTTGCGCATTGCCCTGAAGAGCCTGCAACTCGAGAGCAGCTCCATCTCCGGAGTTGAAAATAGGAATATTTTCTAGGTCACCCAGGGGGAAGTTGATTTTGCTGGGCGCTAGTGCACTTATTGGCACGGCAGCCATTGCAACAGTTCCGCAGCCAGAACTGGCTGACAAGCTGTTTGAAGGATCGCCTGACATCATCTTTGCCGAAGAGTTCAGTATCGACCTTGTGTAATGGGATGCCGTTGAATCGCGCTCAGATCCATTTAATCCGTAAAGTTGTGGGTCCACAGAGTCCTTGAAAGATAAGTTCAGATTGGATTCGTCAGGTGCAGATAATCCACTAAATATAGATAATAAGGAGCTGTCAGTCATTTAAGTTCCCAGAGAAACCACGCTCCAAACACAGTCGCAGAACTGAGGTGCGAAAAACGCCAAGCGTGCGGGAGCGGAGCGCGATCGAACTTATCGACTTGTTGCGGTCAATAATGCCAGTGAGACCAGTTTCATTATGGCCGTTCGATATGCGCGTGTCTGGTTGGTCGATATTTGCGTAAAAAATTGCATCTCTATTACTCCATAAAGAACCCATTTTATTTAAAAATTTTAAAAGCGTTACAATAAAAGTTCAAATTTAATTCAATTTATATTAACAAAAGTTTGTTTTACCCAGGCATTTCTAGTAACACTTTATCAGTAGTATAAAACGTTCGCAAATAACTTCTACCCACTATCGATCCGCCCATTGGCTGATTCACAGCGCCTTCTTACGCAGTCGGGTTGCTCTCTCTGGCTGATACCGTGAGTTGGGCGTTGTTGTCCTGTTCACTCTTGGTCACAGCGCTCCGGCAGCTTCATTGTCTTTGGACGGCAGTTTCGGATACTACGTAATCCGAACGACAACATTACCGCTTTGTCAAAACTCGTCTGTGTGTCATCGAAGACAAGATTTTCCACAAACTGTGGTGAGATTACTTCTTGAACGCCTTGGTTTCGCTGGGATGTAATCGTGACTGTAGAATCTGTCAGTGAAGCAACACAGCTCCGATGTACGAAATGCCAATATCTGCAAATGTACATCCTGCAATTCCCAGAGAATTCGGGGCAGATGAATGGTTGTAATAATCCATCACTCTCAGTTTAGCAGTTTAGCCTCAAATACTGTTTGTGGATTATCTGTCTGGTTTTGGTACTACAGACCTCCCTCTAACAACCAGACCTGCTCAGGTCAATCTGGCTGTCATCTCTGCTTTACCACGATACAGGTCATACTCATTTATGCCCGCCGAAAACACAGTATCGAAAGAAAAATGGACAATTTTCCGGTCAAATTGTATTCCATAAGCTGAGTTGAGCTACTACTGTTTATATACCTAGATAACTAGAATTCGCGGTAAACAAAAGCTGAATACAGAGGAAATAGGTTTTGAATTTAGCCAGGAAAAAATAGCGTGGAATATTGTTTCAATTTTGGATTGTTAGCCCACTGAAGATACCGGAGATCGAGTTGTCGTAGGAGTTTTCTGACCAGACTAGATTCACTCCTAATGAAGCTCACTCGCCTCAGTCAAACTACATAAACACACCGGTACGACCAAGAGATGTGATAATTTTGGATGCTACCCAAAAGGTATTTCATTTTGTGTGTAGATGCTCCTTGTATGGTCTTTCTTGGTGCGTTCTAGGAGGCTTTGCTTGTTGAGTTTCCTATGGTAGTCTTCTAGGCCTACCAAACTCAGTTTCCTCAGGGGAGGTCAGTCAGTGTTTTGAGGTCCCTTAACCGGTGACTACCTCAGTTGTACGTCACTCTTGTGCGTCAACAGTCCTCCTTTTTCCCTGGCTCAGCCATTCTCGTTAACCCACACTCACAATTGACATTTATGTCTGGTGTACTTAATAAGTCCGTATGGTTACTTGACCAAGAAGCCCGGATGGAAGTCATCGATTGGCAAAACCAAGGGACTTAATGAGCCGTTGGTCTGCCTGTCAGGCAAAGGCACATATAACTTTCAAGTGAGAAGGTGTTTATCTGTTCAAATTAAGTAATTCAGCTGCGTCCCAGCAACCCTGGTGGAGTCGGGACAACGCGATTTTCTCAGATGACCTGGTGAGACCGAGGATGTGCGACGCTGATCAGCTGTGACAAGAGGTAAACCAGATTCCAGTTTGTTATGGACTGACTAACAAAATGGGGCCTCTTACACGATGTTCATGGGAATACAACCAACTCATTGTAAAATCCTTCAATATTGCAAAGCTCTCAAACTACCGATAAAATGACGTCTTCTGAAGTCACCACTTCCATAATGTGGATAAAGTAGTGTGAGCCCTGGGAATTGACGCATAATCCAACTAATCATCTCTAAAAGAAATGATCATTTTAAGGATTAAAGTACTTCATCCTCAAGTTTTTCGCATTCGAGTTCGCAGAAAGTACATGTCCAGCACCTCTTCCAGCTAAAAGTGGAAAATGTCTTTCGGACAGGCATCGTGCTTGTTCAGTACTTTTAGGCCGATTGAACTTTTAGTTCGTATACTGTGGACTACAGTAGGATATTTCGACAGTGCTGTCAATTTGCACCTCCAGGAGGCTGACCAGGAACTCCAAACCGACACTCCATGACTGAAACTGACTGGTCTATTATCTACGCAATGTCAATTGACAGGGAATTACTTTACCAGAAGTCGTAATATTACTATTCTGCCGAATTTCTATATTTATGGAATTCAATCCACAGTGAGCGATCGTCAAATTCGACAAAATTCCTCATTTTCTCAAAGTTCGTAAATGTTACCACTTCGAGCATTTGGGAAGTGCGTGCTAGTCGCGGCGAAATTAAGCACTGTGCTCCAAGATATGAGCTCCTATTTGAGTGTGATCCTAGCAAAATTAACAATATAGCAAAACTGAACGGTTAGCGTATTTGGTTGGCACGAGTGAACAGGAGGGCGAGATATTTTAGTGCCATCGTCAGTTTACCAGTTCATTAAGAGTTGTCTCTGTCACTTACCGGGCAGGTGTTGGACTGGCCAAGCTGGCTTCTTGACTCTAGCCTTATGCACGGCCCATAAGGTACACTTAAGCATCAATCGCAAGAACATGTAAACGCGGTGTAATCCTCAAAAATGCTGGCCACCCTGAGACAGGAATGTGTGGTCATCAGTCAAAATACTGTCTAGTTAACCAATAAAGATACATCTATGTGTCAACTGAGGTCAGCAAAGGAAACTTCTTCAGAAGGACCTTTTTGTGTGGGGGTTTGTCAGTAACGACGAACAAAGAAAAGCTTTCGTTTCAAGCAGACTCTGTTGATGGAATGACGCCGGAAGGTAGTCCTAACATTTTGTCGCCCCCAACTCTAACTTCCTTCCGTTTTTACACTCGTTTCCACAAGTAGTGTCCCTGAAACATCAACGCCTGTTTTCCGATACGACCAAAAGTTGTGCCTGTCCATCTCATGAATATCAAAGTTATGGTGAAAAATGGTACTCACAGTGGTCTCAAAGTGGTCTAGGCATTGTTCGGCAACTTATTCCGAGCCATTATGCTGCCGTACAAATCTACTAAGGGTCGATTTATCATCCGACAAACTTTCCACAAACCAATTTATCATTAGACTAAATGACTGTGAAACAATTTATCTTCCGATAACGCAGCATGCGAAGGTAGCATGACTGATTTCGTCATAATCTCGTCTATAAAATACACTCGGAACTGGCTACATTGAATGTACAGTTCGCAAGTGAAATACAGTGGAAATACCCGGAGATCCACCCTCCCCCAAAATAGTTCTAAAATGTCTCCCCAAATGGTTGGATGTTGAGCAAGAATAACTTATCGCGCGTTTTCTGTGCTGGGCTGTTGAGATTTCGTTTGTACCCTAGTGTCTTTCAACCCACTTTCGTCAGGATGTGATGGAAGCCTCCAGTTCTTCTAAGTAGTTAGAGCGCGAATTTACTGACCGGAAGGTCCGTGGTTCGAACCCGACCTCTGCCTTTCGACTTCCCCTGTCCATGCTTGGGTAACCTGGCAGTATCTCAGCCCTCACGCTTCCTTCGTGTGGCATGGCAGCTAGGCACCGGAAGGGTGCTACAGTTGGACGATTTATTTATTTACTTTTTCTAAGTTTGTTCCTCTTAAAGAGGGTTGTAATGGGGAACCCCGTGTCTTCTTTCCTCTGAGATTTTATCGGTGGGGGAATAAGACAGCTGCATAAAGCACTAAAACTTGGCTATCGAGAACAGGAGACAGACAATCTGAAAAAAATCACGGAAGAAACTGGAAATGAGTGGTGAAGTATGCTCGTCAAGTATCTTATAATTCCACATCACACTTGAAGTAGTTTTAGACCTATTCAGCGGTGCCCTTTTTCCAAGGCATAAATATCTTTCCATGTGGATGCGCACAAGGAAAGAAGTACATGGGGCAGATTCCCGAAACTGCTAACAACACAAACATCCTGGTGCGCGATACCCGACCATCTGTTGGAGGATATAGAATGAATAAAATACACCCGATGAGTGAAACTTCCATTTGAGAATTCGTTGCTCGAGGACCCATTTAACGCGTGCGACCACGTGATGTGGACCCGGTGAACGAAGAACGAGCGGTGTTCTATCCTGTCAAAGTGCGAGTTAACCACACTACTGATCAGCCGCTGGTGTCCGAACGGTTAAGGGCACAAACATGTAACTGGGAGGTCACGGGTTCCAGACTCTCTGGAGTTTCGTAAGAAGCGCACAGCTGATGATACCCAATAAGAATGAAACAACTGTACAGAGCCTCAGCACATATTGGCTTCATTTACTGGACGAAATCCACACCACATGATAATCTGTTCAAATACAATAGAGGAAAAGGAATCGAGCCAACTAAACAAGCCAAAACAGTTCACTAACACTGAACCAAGACAACCGATAGCAACCGCCATCATAGAAACATTTGCGAATCTGCAAACAGAGACCCTTTAAGTGCCATACCTCATTGCAGTTCAGATGAGCAGTGTACTGTGCAAATATACGCCACAAACAATGCACGAGTAAGCTACCTTTAGTATGCCTTTAAAATTTTAGATGGATGTTTTCATCCGAAATGCATCCGAAAGATAGGGGTTACTTTTGAAGAATGACATTCAAACTATACTTTTACATTCAAGAAACATGTGACAGCAAGGTGAATTCATAACGTGCCTACTCAAGTGATACTATTCGATTGTATCGCATAGCTGGCTGAAATTGTATACTGTTGGTCCCAAAGACCAATGGCCAAAGGACGGCAACCAGTGTGGCACTAACGAAAACAGAACTGTTAAGACGGTCTGTTGCAATTGCCCAGTATTTTCACTTGTGATATCGGTCGTGGTTCCAAGGGGTCCTCATAACCCTTCTATTTCTTTCGCAAACAGTCATCAGCGGACATTCGACTTCGGGTTTCTGTTCTACCTGAGCACACAGTCTGACAGTATCAGAGATGCACAGACTCACACTCTTGAGCAGGAGATGGCGTCAAGGTAAAAGCTTGATAACCATAGCTACTTCCACTCCTCCGCTAGCTCCAGAATCGCTGCTCAAGTGGAGGTGGAAATTATAAGAAGACTACTGACAGTGTTTCCGCCATCGCCCATAATATGTGGGTGCGTCCTACGATGTTCGTGGAACACTGAAACTGTTCGGTGCTGATGATTCACGCGACCAACAGGATGGAGCCAAAATGGTGTCACCAGCGATTTAGATGGCGATTAGGTTGTGCTATCCCGCATGCAAATGGCTTAGAACATTTTAGGTGGTGGTGGGGCTTGTAGAATTCACCTTCACATTACTCTCCTGTGAACAGTCCTCCTTCTTTCCAGGTGAAATCATCCTGGCGAGTTCACACCACAGGCGGGAAGCACTGGTCTCGAGTTCCACTCTTATTAGAGCTTACCAGCAGTGCACATCATTGGCCGTGCCGGGGTTCGAAATCTGGACATGTGATGCGGGGTTGGGCGTGTTACCACTACTCCACCTGCGCACGCTAGACGCATCTGAATTGTCACGTCTGAACAGGATTGGTATCCCCCCCGCATCCTCGAACCGTGACCCAATAACTAGCCTGATTATACCGATCTATCGATCTGCCTATCAGTAATTCCAAGTCAGGTGGCGCCACGGATGTTTTAAACCTGTTGGAAAAGCATGAGGTTCATAAGAATTATGAAACTGTTGGATATGAAGTCTCAGTGGAGTCCTTCGAAGTCAGTAGCACTCATCACAAGCACCGAACAGGCTACCTTGAGGATCCCTTGTAAAGATATTCAGTGAAGTTTCTTTTGCTTTCGGATTAAGTAGGATGAAATCGTTGCTCAAAACTCTCAGATAGCCCACTACCATTTTCGCCCTGTTTGGGGCACATCAGGTAGGTGTGGCCCCCGGAAACTGAGATAAACAAACTCTAAGCTGAACAACGATTTGATCGAGTTTTTACTTTAAAGCTCATACGCATGATGAAATTGCTGAAGCTGGAGACTATGCTGGAATTACTGTGCTGTGTTACCTGAGAAAAAACAACCGATTTTAAGTATTTCGCCGGGGAGAAACTGAGGAATACTTGGTTCAGCATGGTTATGAAGATAAATATGAGGGGAAACAATCAGAAAACACCTTGATCACTTACGAAATACAATCATCTGCAGACCAGTTCGGATTTAACAGGAGACTTAACTGAATCCCAACTGAATCTCTCGTTTATGGCACCCTTCAACTGAATGTACTGCACAAAGACCGCCCCCTGTTTTAGTTGGTATGATATGCGAGATGTCACGGCATATTTTCTTAAGGGAAACCATTCAAAATGTTGCCGAAATATTTTCGACAGTTCTCGACAAATTTTACCCTTCCTGGGGCCCTCAGACATGAGGCGGACTTTGTGCAGCACATTCAGTTGTAGAATATGACAAACAGCTGGGATTCGGTTGACCAAAATTGGTGTCCAATTTGTCCAATTTAGGTTCAAGCAGAACACAAAGCTAACGGAAACTCGGTGATCGGGTCTATCTGATGAGAACACTTCTGCGGAAGTTGTTTTATTTCACCTTTTCTCTGAGTCGAGCCATCTTCTGGTAGATGGTCACACTAAATCACGACTGACAATAAATGAGCTCTGGTCTCATTTCAGAAGGGGACTGCCTTGATAGGACTACAGATTTATGACGGTGGAGCCCTTCGATACTTGGATGAATTCCCCCACAACCTTCACGGAAGGCGTACCTCACACTTGGGAACGTTTCGGTTTTCCCTCATTGGTGTCTTTTTAAAGGTATATCAGCATCTTCTAGGGGACGTTTCAAACTGTTACCGTCTGCGGACGATGGGCGGTGGTTAAAGCAATGAACAACGAAGGGCAGTTTTGCCTAAGGTGTCGAATTAAGTGCATGACATGAAGTCCTACACCACTCATGATGGTGTCAATCCAGGTTGTATATACACGAATCTCTGTGCTGATCTACTCGTCATTCAGCAGATCAATCCACAACAGTCAGATGACTGTCCCACAGGAGTCACCATGTCTACTGTACGCATCCTATCAGTATTGCATAGGTAGATGCCATAGAGATTCCTGTGCTCAAAATCAGCCCTGTTGGTCAATATCGAATGCAACTGCTCCTATCTCTTATACCATTAGAATTCCAATGATGGGCCTTGGGTGAGAGGGCGGGAGAGCAAACTTTCCATATAGGACGTAACCGGCTGCAGAACCCTTTCAAGACACAGCAAGTCTAGATAATGTGATAGTGAGACCCAAAAAAGTGAATGCATAAGTATCGTATTCCTCTTTTACTATCCTTTTCTTTAAAACCATTCTTTTGCCTGTCAGAGGTTAGGACCAAAACTGCATACAAAATGTGCGAAGATGTGTTCCGGCCAAAGATTCGCTATCTTCTTACTTGAATCTTACTTGAATCATTTGTTCCCCGCTTGAATGCTCGTTAACATGAAAGTGTACTGGTTGTTGATCAGGTGGCTGTTGATCTGTTCGCCGAGCTTGGCAATTGGCTTGCAAACGTTTCGTCATCATATGAGGAGACATCATCAGTGCGCAGTTGGGTGGGTACTTCTTCCTTGCCTGCGTGCGTTTATATAGCATTTGAAGACTATCTGTTATCTTCTAACGTGATTGGCTACTTGGGGGTAATGTTTTTTGTGAATTTATTGGTCCGTTTGTGATCTCTGTTGCGTTGTGGTCTGCGTTTCTATGTGTTGATTCGTTTTCCCAACGCCTTCTATTTTTAGCATTTTGTTCTCTGGCCTTGATTATCACTGCGTTATAGTCTGATTGTGTGGACCTTGATTGGTTGGTTGCACCACCCTATTTTCTCCATTGTACCGGCTAGTGTCCCTGCGTCGCCGGTTAATTTGGTGCTTTGGTTTATTGGTTGGGCGCCTCCTCCGATCAAATTGATGTGTCGGTTTGAATGAGACTTTCCTGCTTATCTTATGAGTTCCTCGTCTGGTTACTTTTGCAGCTCAGAGCTCTGTGGTTCTGGCGTTCTCTTGCTCTTAGTGATTGGTAAATGAGATAAATTTCGATTGTTTTTGATAGCTTCTTCAGTGGAGTATCAAGCCTACATAAATTCACGTTCTTTATTCGTTCCTGCTTGAGACAGTGTGCGGACGCTGCTCCAGTCGAACTCATGTCCTTCCTGATCTTTGTGTTTGGAGATGAGGGAAAATTGATCGTGTCTTTCAGTGGCGAGCTTGTGTTCATGTCTTCTGGTGAAGAGCTTCTTTCCCGTTTGTCCTATATACCGTCTGTCGCAGTCCTTGCATTTTCCTGTATCTGACATTGTTCTTCGTCATTGGGTCTAATTTTCCTTTTGGTCTCGATAGTGTCCTTCGCAAAGTGTTCGCAGGCTTGTAAGCGACCGTTGTATTGTGCTGTCGTAAAAGTCTTGCCGTCATTTCAGCGATGTTCTTGATGTATGGGAGTGTGACTCGTTCGCTTCCATTTTGTGCTGTTGTATCGATCGTATTTGGCTTCCTGAGTGACCTCCAGATGAAATTCCTCGGGTATCCATTTCTCTGGAACAATCTGTATAGGCGTTTTTCTTCTTTGATCTTGGATTCTGTTTTTCTGCAGTGTGACTCGATCCGCCTGAAAAGTGTCCGAATGCAGCTTCGTTTGTGACAATTCAACACATTACCAACATGAAAATGTCTGATAGTTGTTTCTACTTTTAGTTAAACCAATGACGCATCCAGGCTACCGCATAAATTATTTGGCAATTCAGGGAGCACCATTGAAAGAAAAGACTGCCAAGAGTAGCACAATGAGTGTATCAACACCTAGCGTCAACTGCGGTCGTTAACTAGGTCGTTTAATGTGATGTTCGTCAGGCGGGAATCGATAAATGGCCTTGAATATTCCTTATAACCACAAGCAGTATAATACTGGCCCTCGGTACCGACCGATCCAGGTTCCTCGTGGAAAGTGTCGTAACAGGCTCAAAAGTGACAAACACTGTGTATGTATGTTTTCAATCATGGCCCCAATTCTTGTGGCTAAAATTAGATAGGTTTTTCCCAGTAGACGACGGATTCTGTCGCAAAAAAAAACACAGAAGCTACGAGAATAATAATTTGGCCAAGTGAGGTTAAATACATATCGGAATATGACAAAATTATACAGAGACTCGATGGCGCTGTCTCGTCAGGATAGATACTGATAATGAGAACACTGACGAACATTAATGTTTTCGGGATCTCGTCGTCAGCTCAATACATATCTAATGGTCAAAACAGAGGTAAATAATGAAATAACTAAGTAAGATTCGTAGATAGATTAGAAATCGTGGAAGCACAGACGACTGGTTGTCAGCGAACTCCAAGTCGTATCTAACCAGATGATGTGGGGTAGTCAAGAAGGCCTTTGAGCGACTGGGTCGATCGATTCGTGTCACATGACTCAGCGTTCGTACGAATCGTTTTTGGCAGCACAGTATCGGATTTCGCAACCGTACTGCGAAAGCTTCGGCTTTAGTCGAGTGACGCCGTTGGGTCGATACTAGCAGTCTACTAGATACTCAGTAGGTAACCTGAACCGACTCTCTGGATTAGGCACGTGACCAGTGTCAATTATGTGTGACGCTATCGAGCTTTTAGCTGAACCGTTGCATCTAGTGATGTTCCGACAAGAGAGACACCCAAGTACTCTCCTGGCAAGTTGGCGTGTCGTGCACCCAACATATTCGGATGAGCAACAGCAGAAAAAGAGGACACTACAATATTCTGAGTGAGGAATGGCATCGTCTTTGAGGTTTAAGTTGAGTAAAGGGATAGTTGTAAACCAAGGTCGCGGAGTTGCTGACTCAAACGCGCGTCGTAGAGATTGAAACAAGCGACGATTGACTGTTTGCCAACAGGTGACCTTCATAGAGTGGATTCAAGTAGACCGGCTTCATTGCAACGGTCGTGACAGACGGTCGGATAGGAGGTTCAGATATTTTCTTGACTATAAACCTTTGGATGATTGTCGGGCCAGAGGACGTCAGTAATGAGTTTCAGTTCAGAGTCCAGTGTATCCACAGAACAAACTTGTCTTGCTCGGCCCGTTAAAATGTAAACCAGGGTTGGTTTCTGCCTCAGTGATGCAAAGCTGTGGGCTTTGTGTAGACAGATCTCTGAAATGAACCCGGATGTAGTCTGACTAACTTAATGTCCAATAATTGGAATGCGTTGTCACTTTCGGTTCCAAAAGTAAACTGAATGAAGTTGTTGAAGAGAGCGTCTACTTCGGAGTTGTGTGATACTGGCGTACAAATATCATCCACATACCGTAGATAAAAGTGAGTACGTCTGATCTTCACACTCATTCGGCCAAGCTTCGGTTTACTCATAAACATCTTACTCAGGAACAGACCAAGAAGAGAACCCATGGCGATTCCATCAGTTTTTCGGTAAAAAAAGGAGATCCAGTGGAATTATGCGTTAAAGTTACAGAGTAAAAGTAATCCGTTTAAATAGGTGGTGAGGAGTGGATCCGTCAGATCTGATGACTCAATGTAATCACAGATAAAATGTCTTCATGAGTCTTCACAGGTGAGACGTTGGTGAAAAAAGAGAGGTTAAGTCAAAAATGGGAGCTAAAATCAGTGTCTTCTACCAGCTCCACAAAATCAAATGCATCTCGGAGATTGTATTGGCCAAAATGTTGACATACGGGCTCCAGAATCTCGACAAATCGTTGGGCAGTTGCGTGATATGGGGAATTACACGTATCTGAAATACGTCTCAATGGGACATCTTTCTTTTGAACCTTAGGCAGACCATGAAGTCATACGATTATGGTACCGGTAGGCTTGAGACATTGGAATAAAACTTCGGAAATTCGACCTTCATTCCTCAGGCGCTTCAGACTGTTTTTCAGCTGCTTCTTAATTGTTTGGGTCTGGTCTATTTACTTTTGCTCTTTGTCATATATATATATATATATATATATATATATATATATATCAACTCTTCGCACTTCTGTGGTGTAAGGTGAGTGACCATTTTTCCCACCAGACAAAGGTCAGAACAGTATTCAGGTAACTCAACCGTTGTTTTCATAACTTGATTTTGCTGATGGTGTCTAAGACCACTACTTCACCGGACCGAGTTTGCCGTGATAACAAAAAACGCAGCTGTTGCGCAGTCCAGGGTGGCCATACTCTTGTGAACAACGGAGTTACAGGCCACCAGAATAGTCATCTACGATCGCATGCATAGGGTGGAACAAAAAAACTAGAATAAAAACGCAGTCCAGGGTGATCAAAGCGACCAGCAGCATATTGGTTGCATCTCGATGGACAAGCATGATTTAAACGGATGGTCGCTTAAACTCTTGATAGCATACAGGATTATAGTGATTGGTCTCAAGACACTTCGAACAACGGAGCTGACATTGTTATTTTCCACACAAGATATCCGAAACGACCAAATTCATATCGTTTACCGGACTTGTGAACTTATATGAAATAAATTTGATGTGGCCTGGTGCTGTCTGAGTGAAAGTCAGTCAGACGGCTGATCAGCCACTCGTCGCCGAACAAATTGAAGTTCAAACTACTACCAGGTAGGCTGCGGGTTCGAAATCCCATGGAGTTTCGTGAGATGATGATGATTTCCAACAAGCGTGAAATAGATGTACAGTGCTTCTCCGCTTTTCAGGACGAAATCTCCGTTGATAATGTTATTTAGTTTGCTTACTTACCGCAGTGATTAGTTTTGGTTTGGACGAGTAAAATAGGCAGCCAGACTACCCTGTAGAATATATCACCAAATTCTGGTTTAGTAGTTGGATCTGCGGAAGTCCAAGTTCCCGCTCCATTCAGGTACTGCTAATCTGTCAAATTAATGGATGAGAATACGTAAAACTGCTCTGTGAGGTCATGGGTCATCCAAAAGCTAGTGTCCATTTGGTCGAGAAGATATTTATGCTCAGTCGTGAACCATAACCATGTTAAGCTGTATCCGAACTTCGCATGGGCCTGTTACTGACAAACGATTTTTCTGGATTTTTTTAAATGCATTTAGACACACTGCAGTTGCAGGTGTGAATGTAAAAAGCTCGAGTGGTTAAATAACTTCACTGGTTTTGTTTTGGGACATCTATGATAGATGAAATAATTCTAGAAATCGCTGAAAAAAATCGTAAACCTCGCTTAGTTGACCACTTTTGTCATCCTCTCGCCAGTCCTGCTCGAGCGACAGCTGGGGCGATAGCGAACTTGTGCGCTCACTGTAATTACACCTCCAAGCTATTGGAAAGCTCCACAAAAGCTTTATGTTTAGGCCAAGGTGGTTTATTGGCTCCACTGTAAGTCATTCGCGTTCGCTACCATACCATCTCATGATGAATTGTTGAAGAATGATGTCTTTTCGACATCTATGAGTTTGAGAAACTAAGACGACATTTAAATAGAAGCAAGCACATTCAGCCGGGTAGTACGACCCGTATCCAAAATTCATGCCACATTGCCGGCTCATGTTGAGTGTCAGTACACTTCATCAGAGGTCGTGGAACGTGATCCTGTGGGTTAGATAACTCCCACGGCACCTTTTGTGTTTAAATTTCAAATATTGGTCCCGAACAAGGATCCGGTTACCGGAATTAAAATAACTTGTGCTTTTCTCCCATGAAAAATTAAATCAATCCGCTGAGACATCAAATACAGTACCTTGTCTTGGTTTAGTTTATCTGAATAAGTTATTTTCTCCCTTGATCTTTGTTGCCGAAGGATTGCAGTCATCTGTTGTTGGTTCCATGTAGGTTGGCTACATGATGGTAGACATGTAGACAACGAAAGTAGTCGTTCAGCTGTAACACACTTTCCGTGCCTAGCTACCATGCCACTCGAAGGAAGCACGAGGGCCGAGATACTGCCAGGTTACCCAAGCCTAGACAGGAGACGTCGATATGCAGAGACCGGGTTCGAACCACAGACCTTCTGGTCAGTAGATTCTTCCCCTAACCCCTGAACTATCTGAAGCTCAAACGGCGAAAACGCTCATCAGAATCAAAGTCGACGTATATCGGGAAGATTTTTAACGGCGAATTCCAACTGTGATTTAGTCCCTGTGGAAGATAGTTGGATATTTATGAAACCATCTATTTTGGAGGTGACACCATTTGGGTCTTAATTTAGTATGCTTTGATTTTCTCCCAGAGTGCGCAACTATAGCGAAGTGGTTTGACGACTCATGATTTAGACGGTCCAGCGCGGGATACTATATTTTTGCGTGTGTAACTGTGGGCCTGTCCGGATGTGTATCGAAGCTCTCACTTTCTTTCTTGATTAGCAAGGTAGGTTTGTTGATTTTGGTAGAAGTAACCGAAACAATGGGTTACGGCTCGACAAAACCAATAACGGACGCTTTCTGGTATCTAACTTGATACGATGACGCAACGAGGGACGAGATGGTGCAAGTGGTTAGAGCGCGAATTTGCTGACCGGAAGGTCCGTGGTTCGAACCCGATCTCTGCCTCTCGGCTTTCCCTGTCTAGGCTTGGGCAACCTGGCAGTATCCCAGCCCTTGTGCTGCTCTCGGGTGGCATGGCAGCTAGGCACTAAAAGGGTGGTGCAGCTGAACGATGACGCAATGACTCGATTACGTATCACTTGGATGTGAGCTTTTTAAATTGAGTGACTTTGAATGATGCCCATTTAGCAATCAGAAATGCACTGATTGCATCTACATAATGAATGTTTGGCTATCATCACTGTCTCCAGGCTTGAAATTCCTATGAGCAACTAGTTGGCCTGGTCAACTCTCACAGCAGGCATAATCCTAAAATCAAATAAGCATCTAAACAAATAAACAAATAAAGTTAATGGCAGTGGCTGTATTCATGAATGTATGTTCAGTCTATGTGTAGCCCGTTGAAGTTGGGGTTCTATTTCACTGAATGACCAATTTAATGAAGGCTAACTGGACGGGCTTCTTGCCCTCGTGGATGACGTGGTTCGTTTTTTCCACTCGGATGTTGGCTCAATCCTTTTTGAGACAATTAAGCCCACAATGACAGTTGTTTCTACACTGATTGTATGAGATGAATACTAACTTGAATAAACTGATAAAAATGAGCACTTCATACTGCTAAGGTTTACGATGAGTTTTGTGGCCGAGAAGAAACAAAATCATTGCTAGCTACCTGCCTGCACTCCAAGTGATTCCAGTCCATTCATAGTCTCTGATTTCTACATGCCCCAATCTGGGTTGATATTGAGGTTCTGCGTTGACAGAACATGCTCCAGACAATAAGATCACCCCATTTCTGCATTCCTGCTTTATTCACTTAATGTTACACAGTACAGTAGCCTCGTAAGACCAACTCGCTCGAAGCGTATTGCTGGTTGTTTGCATGCGGCAAACCAGTAGATCGCGAAAAGAAATCCAAACACTTGATTGGGCGGAAATCTTTGAAACGCTCCGTCCGTCCATACTTTCTACATGTCCGCATCATCTGTGCGGACCATTCAAGCGCGGTCCTCATTCCTTCCAGGAACTGGTCGCGCTTTAACAAGTAGAAAAGCAGGAATAAAGCACACTCTTACTTCGCGAAACTCTTCTACCCGAATTACATGTTTGCAGGCTCGGAATTTTCATCATTACAGTCCCTCTGAGGGAGCAACGTCCAATAATCAAAGGGTTCTTCAAATGGCAGGTGTACTCCTTCAGATAAGATACCACAATGAAAATACCCTACGTCATTGGCCCAGATTCGTTAGCTGACTGTCACTTCAACAAAACCTGATACACCAACAAGCCTTCTTCGTGAGCTCGTCTTGACGGTATTCCCTTAGGCGATAAGTTAGCCACGAATAAGCACAAAACACCACGCATTAAATGTCATTTAGCTGAAAAATGGGATGAAATAACACACGATAATGCATTATTTCCTGAGTCACTGATAATGAGTGTTTCTGTCGTCATAGAAGAATGCCTTCGTGATAACTTATCATGTTTGGTGACTCTTATCCAAGTTCACTGAGTTGGTGAAACCTCCGGGTCCTAATCACCTAGATTATGGGTTGACACCCACCATACAAGTTTACAGTAATTCTCCAATACGTGCCCATCATTGACATACAGTTATTAGACATCTGAACTACTCGCTTTAGACGAGACGGAAAATTCTTTCTAATCCTTATTAAATCTACTTAAAAATACGCGTGAAATTCATTTGTTCCATCACAGAAAACACGTGGTAGGTTTTTATTGGCCAACATCCCACGAGGAACCATCTCTGTTAAAAAAAACTAGAATCCCCCGCAGAAATCCAACAAAATCCAGCAGAAATCGGCTGGTGATTACATTCCCGGCATTATTCCAGCCACTCGATTGTATCAAACATTTCAGAGGGGTCAAGAATTTCTTCTTGACCTAAACAAATGAAGGAGTATTAATTAGCTAGCCGCTTGCTGTATCCTTGATATCCACCATTTTATCATTAAAACACGATCGATATCTACCAGTAGCTTTTTGGAACAAACATTCTTACCTAATAACTTGAATCTTCATATCCATACTAACTCTATAACATTCAGTCTCTCAGAATTGACACAGTTTCGGTCACTCTATGGAACGTGCTTTTTAAAGTTTAGTAAGGCCCAGGCGCATAGTTCGACGTTTAACGGATTACCTCTGAAGTAGTCCAAGGTAGGCGGCAACAACACAAACTTCCCATTGTACACAAACGTGAAGCAATATCCCAAGGCAAAATACCGAATTTATCAGTTCTCAGACCCTGCTGAGGGGGCCTCCCGATTCCGTTTAGCTACCCAACGCTTAAACAAACAGCAGACTTTTCGAGCTGAACACCTAAGTCTTACAGTCCTAAGTCTGTTCGCTTTCAACTGCGGAACGGATGACTGCATGACGACCACCGGGTGAAATGCCTACTAATCAAAAGAAAATTTAAGTACTCCAGCCCATTTTTCTAGTGGATACTAACAGACAACCTGAGAAAATCAAACCGGAGATAACTCGATTGGTGGGCTACATAAGTAACCACAATCTGAGTGTAGCTACTTAATGTGCAGAAGTGGTTTTACGAATGTGAACTGGCTGATCAACTTGAAGCTACTTGGAATAGACAGCCTTGGCTGGCGGTTCAGCGGTAGACTTGGAGGTGTACACTGAAAACCCAACTGGACTGGTTACTAAATTTAGGGGCTACTCGAATGAAGCAAGAGTAAATATCGTTTCTGAACTTTGTCCATATTTCGTGGGTTATTTTCATCTGGTTTTGCAAAGCTCCCTCACCGAATCAAACCCTGAATTCCTTCCAATATAATCGTTCCTGTACTGTCAAATGAATATCGACTGGTGGCATACCAAAAAAACCTTCCACAATCACCCCACAAGTCATCTTCAAATATAGTCTCTGTCCTAATGTCAGCCTCCAGACTGAGATTGTGCAGTCCAGCGTCCTTGTTTCTAGTGTCCGCTTCCGAAACAGCATCCTGGCTAACGTTTAAACACGCAGTGACGAATGAGGTGCCACCGATTTTCACACTGATTCGAAAGAGTACACAGTTTTATCCTGGCTCGACCTACATTCCAAAAAATTACTCATTCAATCGATAAGTAGTGCTGAATATCCTACGACAAACAAATCACATATCTACCGTTCAGTTTAGTAAGGAACCGAGTAGAAATGTAGGAGGTTTAGCTCACTCCGGTCCACAACAACGTGGCGTTAAGCTCGATATTCATAACGAATCTTGAATATAGACCCAGACACATATAGTGCGAAATAAAAGACAGTGTTATTGAACAGGACTGGGACACGTGACGTTTGCATTGTGTGCCTAGGTACATGTCCAAAATTTTCTAAATTCTTGTTTCTCCTATATGAAATTGAAACCAACGTTCTTTGGAAACCCGGATGATATCTCGCTGCAGAATTTGCTTTAGGGGTTCTCTAGCGGCGATGACGGACATCAACTGTTGATCCACTGAGCAGATGTGTGGCGAATCAACGTGACCTCAGGTGTAAGTGTGTGGCGATAAGCCATGTACTGGGTAGTTCATTTGGTATGTCACTCGGTCAGTGAGCAACCAGTTACGGATTCCACTTCCCTCCAGGGACGGTTTTTCCGGTGTTCTGTCAGCCCTTGGAGACTGGCAGCAGCTCAGGCACTACCCTCAGTTTCAACTGTTGGGTCGAGAATGAGATAATGAGAGATGGCGTCGATGTTTGACCTCACGCCTATCCGTGGCTGTCAACGGTCATAAAAGAGTCATCCAACTACGGGCAAAATATCAGTTCTCGTGAAAAATGCTCAAGTCTGTATGTGGCCAGTTCAAAGCACGGTCTCTCACTGCTGAACTGCAACAAACCTTCCTCTGGAATGGGGCTCTAAGGAGTGGTATGGTTCCTTGCACTAATCCTGCCCTATTGCAAGTAGGTCAGAAACGATAGCGCTTTTCCAGGCAAGTACCGATCGTTGACTTGGCAGATACTCGAGCCCTGATGCATGCAGCTGGTTACCAGATCGATCACCCTGCGATTTATGCTGCCTTGGTTGCAATGTGAGTCAAAAGCTACAGAACTGACCTCTGCATTCAACATGATTAGTTGATCAGGAACTGGAACAGAATCAGATTCAAGACCAACTTACCTGTAGAAGAGAAAAGAGATCAAGCCGTCAAGTTTGTCATCTCTGAATGTATCAAGACAGTGTATGATTCAGAACCCCGTGGAATCAGTCCACGGTTTTTCCTACTGTGCCTAGTATTAGCATGTAGATGTGACGTGGCATGCATGTGACGATGACCAAAGCACTGGTTCATATTATTATGGGATACATGTATGCGAATAGATAGATATGCTTATATTGCCCCACATATAACCTCTCCAGATAGGGTTATCCGGCTAGGACTATACAAGGTGCTCGACTGCTTAATAGTTTGGATCGGCAGTCGTCGTCGTCGTTGTTAAAACCACCACGCACTTTACCACATGTGTAGATACTCCAAGATGTTTTTGTAGAACTTTTTGTTCCCAAGTTTTAAACAATGATCCGTCAGGAAACTTGAACTGCTTCAATGGAAATTTAAAAATATCTGGATGCTGTGTTACAACGCCTTGAAGGTGTCCACTGCTTTGGGTTTCATGACAAAGGTTGAGCATCCATTTGGACATCTTAACTGCAAATCGAATAGTCTTCAGACTTCTGTAAAGACAATTTACGGCATTTGTACAGTCACCTTAGAAACGTTATCGAACATTTTGTGGAAAAATACCAGGTCGTACAGGCTTGAATAAAGTGTGGAAATCTCTGACCCTCATGCCTTCAAGAAATATGACTGGATACACTGGTAATCTCAATTTCGATTCCGGCTTCTTGTGCTGTGGTTGACTGTAACCAAAAGCATTTCAGTTCCAACTGTCAAATAGGTTTTCCATATCACGTTGAAAAAACAGCGTAAAAGATTGACTGGGAATAGAACATTATGAAAGCAAATGCACCATCTGGAATTTCCTGTACTCCACGAAGTGTGGGCTCGTTAACCTATGCTAGCTTCACCGTTTATTTTTTTCCGGATATTCCCAAGGTAAACTGATGTGGGCGATGACAACTTGCTTCATAGTAAAAGTACAGATCATTACGATAAGCACCAATCAGCCAGTCTTATCTGCCCACCAGCCGAGCCAAGTTTTTTATGCACACGATGTTCATCCCCAGGATTAGCAAGTTTGTTCGATGACCAACTAGCTACTTGCGTGACTGCTGTTGCATAGCGTTTCGGTTGTGCTGAACCAGTTTCGGGACATTCACAAGAGAGCTAAGCTCCTCGCTCACACCACATTGTGGTGGTTCATTGCTAGACCAAGCTAGGGGAAGCTAAACAGGGTATGGTCCACCACCGCTTTGTCACAAACCAAAGAATTTTCTGCTGCAACGTGAGAATGATACGATGCTTACTTTGCTCCTGCCGTGGGACACAGAAACAAGGCGAAGAATCTGTGCAGAAAATAATACCCAATCAGATCCCCTGCCTGAAGTAACAATAACCTAGTGCATCTGCCTCTCAGGTCTCTCTCTTCAAATTTGACTTCCTGTTTGTTGTCTCTGACGTCTGCTTCTGTTTTTATCCGCTTAAATAGTCACACCTCTCATAGCGCCTCCAGTGAGCGTTATTTTCTGTTTGTTTACACCTGGCAAATACTCGAAGCTTGCTGCCACCTACTCTACTCCGCCTTTCTGCCACCTAAGGCAGCCAAACAAAGAATGCCTCCAAGCATGCCCATTTCAGTAGTTCCCTTAAGGAATTCAATCTCCTGAGTGTCTTCCAGAATTTTCCGAAACGATGTTACACCATTCTTAACTCTCCACACTTCAGCTACTTGAGCAGCAATTTTCTGCTGCGTTTTGTACTCAATCTCAAGGCGTTTTGTCGTAACCTAAATGGTCCTGTCAACGGCCGCCATTCATCTAAAGCGGATTTTTTTTCATACACAGTGAGCTTCTCGACGGGAATTCTTGTGCTACTTAATTTTTCCGGTTAAGCGTTCACGTCTCTGCAGTGCGACTCTACAGGCTGACTAAACCACACCCCTAGCCGACCTTGATATCAGCTGTTTAGCTGCGCACTCTGATTGGTGTGCTAAAATCACTCTTCGATCGATACGCCTGTTTGCTTGTGCACACGCCCAAACCGGCTTTAGGTCGCATGTGAACAGCTGCGAGAATTTGCATGCAGTCGTGATTTCTAACATCAAAGCACCTAAGACATGATGTCCGAATGAGTTTTTTAGGTCATGCAACCGGGGGTTGGAGTGAGCGAACGACGTGGAGCAAACTGTCGACACTACACTTGTCTAGGACTGTATCGACTATCGGCCCATTGCTTTTATCGGTCCACCGGTCTGAGTGTTTTCGCGCTCAACCGACGTAGGCAGCCTATCAGAATGACGGGTAAATTGTGCACACTAGTTTTTAACCTCACAAAAGACGGTTGACAGTGATCAGAATCCGAAAAGGGAGTGAGTAGAGATTTGTGCACCTGTTACAACGCTAACCACAAACGAGTTGCTAATCGTCTTATTTTCACTACGGAGCAAAGCCTTTTTGGATTCACTTGCGTCATAACCGTCGCCAGGTTGGCTTCAAAAGTGAGAGTAAAAGCGCACCCGATTGTCTTGCATGGGGTGTTGAGAGCTAGTGAGGGAGCTGACGAATCACCTCAGTCCATAGGAGTTAGAACAACTGTGCATTTACTGCACCCTTCGCTTAAAACCTACCAGGATGGCCTTGCTGTCATACAGTACAGTAAATAAAACGTACGTTGGAAGAGCTCAAGTAAACATGCTTGACGCTGGTCCGTATCTAACATCACATGGAAGTGAATCCAGCCAAAGGACCCAAGGTGCTGTCATGCATAGAAGTATCAATGTTGATTATGCTGTGACAGCCAAGTGGATAACTGAAGAGATTGATCGAATATCTACTGTTTGGCTTTCCGAACCACCAAGCTCCGTCGGTCTTTATTAAAGAATAATATATTCGTAGTTATTACGCTTTACCAGGGCGATCGGACCACGGTGTTTTTGAAAGCGGCTCTCTTGGGGGAAATCTCATCTCCCAATTTGCATAAAATTTTTGGCCCGGGTCAATTAGCTCTTTTCAGGGGCAATCTCTTTGGGGCAAAAAGCGGTTCCTGGGGGAGTAGGCGTCGTGGACACTTTGTGAGTCATATTCGGCCAACGTCGTATCCCAGGCGCGGTTATTGATTTACTATCTTCACCAGCTTTCTTACGCAGGAAGTATGTTAAGCATACCGTACGACAGGTAATTGCAAGTGCATTCCAAGTCTGCCAATGATCCCGGAGTTCCCATCCGGGAGTACGGTAATTGCCAGGGCGACTGGAGTCGACCGGTAAAAGATTCCGTGCTCCCTGGCCAAGTGATTGGCTAACCAGATCCCGATAGTCTATAGCCGACATATGACTGGGCGAAGAGAGCTCTGCGTGGAAAACGCCCCTCTGGCATAACTACATGACCTAACCAGCGCAACCTATGGAGCGTAACCAGTTGATCTATTGAGGGGTAATTGCTTTTCCTGAAAGCCATCCGGCATACTTCAGCATTATTTATTCGAAGTTCCGATTGGACCCGTGCGGTGCTTTGGTGACACTGATAGTCCAGCACAGAATCTTCGAAGCTCTGGCCATGGCCTTCCCGATTTGGTAGGCGATTTCACCATTCACCAGCCCATCGCGACTCATGCAGTGTCCAAATGGATGGACCACAGAAATTCGTTCATATGCAACTAAGAGGTATAGCTTTGACGCTACCTAGTCTTTTAGTGGCACTTTACACTGTCCAGGTATAGAGTACATATCTAGCCATAAAGAAGAATTATCTAGGTTGGTCAAACCATTTGGAATTTTTTGAACGTCTACTCCAACAACGGTGGTGTAGTCAGCGTACTCAACGTTTTTGAGCAGACGTCCCATGAGCACTTCTAGCCTCGAGGTTATAGGTACTGGTAAAGAAGATCCAAGCAGCATAGCGACTACGAAGTTGAAGAGGAAGGGTGACAGACAGTATGCTCCCTGAGACCACTGAATTTGGATGAAATTGGACATGTGGACATGTACGTGTCTACAGAAGGAAGCCAATAGAGTCTTTGTAAGGAATAAGAATTAGGAGGGACACCCTTCATTGACATACGAAAAAAGAGGCCTTCTAATCAAGAAATACATCTGAAGTGATGGTATAAAGTAGGGATACGGTCGGTGAAGGCTTGGCCATGACAAAACGCAACTTGTTTCTCATGAAGTGATCAATCTGCGTAGGATGACACTAGAGAGCAACCGGGAAGCTGATACCTTGGGGGTACCCGCAAGATGACCTTGCACCCTTTTAGACTGAAGAAATCACCATCGAAGCGGTCCGTTCTGTCGTTTTTATCTTCATTCCAGATATTTTGGAGTAAGGCAGTACGGCTAGCTGCATGGACAGTGCAGGATGAAAACCCTCTGGACTGGGTGCTTTGCTGCGTTGAGGTAATACTTTATCAATGAGGAACTAAAACTTGTGTACTTCTAGAGGTTAATTTGATACGGACCAGATGAACTGTTTTTTTTCGGTGTTCAGTACACCTTTCAAAACGATGTTTCTGTAAATCAAATGAGATTCAGTTCTTTTGGTAGATCGTTTCGCTAACATCATCCGTCTTCGGACCTGCTGGAATAGTTGGAATAGCGCGAGATGATTTCCCGCCGCGAAGGTTTTCCGGCTGGGTTTCCGTTATCCACCAATGTTCTCTGTAAATCCTCAGGTTCCTCAGTGGATGTGCTTGGTTATCATAACTGCTGCTTACTGTTGCGGTTGTCCTGGAATCAATGACAGCTGCCGATCGTGAGGACATCCAGCGTTCACTGAGGTATGGAGGAAGAAGGCTTCAAAAATTGTGAGCACAGCTTCGTTCACATTTTTGCACTTGCCGCTTAGTCCTCATTATTATTACCGGCTTATTTCCGAAATCCTTCTAGCCGTCTCAAGCTTATGTTGTTGGGATACAGAAACCCTTCGGAAGTGATGAGATGAGTAGCTTTGCATCACCTGACATACTCGCGATGCAAAGTGTACCCGAACAATCTCAGTCTCTAGGAGGAGTGGTAGTGCTGAACTGAAACCCTCCACCAGTGGCCGATCACCACACGATCCTAGTCCACAGCTGGTTGGTTACTGATCGCCTCCAGGTAACACATTGCGAGCGCTTGTGCTGAAAGTTTGTATTGGCTACAGACAAATTATTTTCAGCACGCCATTAGAGAAGTCACTCTGCATTCTATATAGAACATCTAGTCGGATGGCAATATAGGTGTCATTCGAAAATAGTCATATCACCCGACAGAACCACAAGGTGCTTCTTACTGACCGAGGTAGAATTGGCCGATCTTGGCATAAACCAAATGTTTTCAGCTTCAGAGCTGTCGTCTGTAGCAACGCATGTTGATACAACAGCGAAACATCGTTTACGGCATGGAGATGTACTTGATTTAATGAAGCAGACCACCCAGCCAGCTACTGAAAACATCTGAACAATGTTCATTTGTGATTTGATTACATCGATACAGCACCACCAGCATCACCATTTTGATCCCACTGAGAAACACTTGATTTATTGACTCACGTGACAGGCCACAACTGATACTGCGCTATGCATAATTCCTGCTCTGGCATGCTGCCCTACTTGATCACAATTGCCGTATTGGGATCGGTTTATTTATGTTTGGTCTATAGCGTTAACGGAACCGTGTCAGCTACTTCGTGTTGGTGGATCGATATAACAGAACTCGGTTATTTTTTGAATGTGTTTTTATCTACCGTGTCCCCTCTAGACGTAAATCCAAACCAAACACATTGGTTATTGGATTGTGACATGGAAAGGTAGGAGAATCCAGATTTCGTAAATATTTCTTATTTATATAGTATTGTAGACAAATGCGTCCAGTTATTCCTCCGCCATGTGGAGGTGTTCAAGGGAAATATTATCAGAAAACGTACGGTTAAGGACGAATGAGTCGGTACCATTGGTTGAACAGGCAATCTATTCACACTATCTATTCATACTCCATGGATGAAAAATAAACTTTATTCAATCCTCAACTTGTACATAGTTCCTCGTATCTTTTACCACACATCAAGATATCGATGGTCTCAGTTTTTTCTGAATCATAGCCACCGCTGATTTCGCTAACACTGGGGATTTCATTATCACGAGATGAAACCGATCCAGGTGATTGCCCAAAACAGTTACGCCATGGTTACACCTGAGCATTTAATTCAAATTAATTTTGATGTCAGCTACATCATACCCAGACATGGCCAGTTCACACTATCTGATAGAATTCCTGGACGTTGAAGAAGCGGTTTGCCAAGACTGAGGGAGGGACATGCAAACTGTCAGGAAACGGATCAAAGGAAGGGAGGATTGCTGAAACAGCAGATTAACAAAGGACTAGTCTACCAACTCCAGAACAGCTATTTTCACGCAGATATGCACCGGAAATCAACTAATCTTTTTCGTTACGATTATCCTTCCCAAATTCGTTGACTTACTACTTTGATGTAATTGCATTCATTCTGAGGGATTCAGGATCAAAGTTTGCAATAGATCGGCGGTCTAGTTATCAACATACCGAAAAATATCAACAAATTTCTAGTCACCCAAGAGTAGTAAAGACAGTCACGTAATCTGTGTGTGACCACCGAGCGAATTAAGTCGCGATTCAATTGAGTCATTGATGTTGCCCTGATTTTTTCGCGTCAACTACCGAGTTGCATGCAAAAGATTCAGAGATTTGGACAAATAGTTGCATTTGCATATCAATTTGGTTTTCACGGGAGAGTCAGCTGAATCTTTCGATTATGCTATTCCTCCACTGAACATACTGCACAAAGGCCGCCTCATATTACATTTGGAACGATATTTGAGATATCGCAGTATATTTTCATAAAGGAAACTACTCACGAGGTTGCTGAAACTTTTTGACAACCCACGACCGGTTTCGCCCTTCCTGGGGCTCATCAGGTAGGCACAGTCCTTGAGTTTCCATCAACCTTATGCTCTACCTGAGCCCAAATTGGACTGATTTCCCCAAATACTCTCATTCGCATATGAATTTGATTTTCACAGGAGACCCAGCTGAATCTCTCGTTTATGATATTCAGAAGTTCTTCATTTTTTCACGAAGAACTTAAGCGCAGTAACGTAGTTCAAACGGGGTGAAAACATATTCGCTTTCATCATCATCATCATCATCATCATCGACAGCATGACATCAGTGTTCAACACCAATGCTTCGCTACCGTGCGTATTCGCTTTAGTCGCGCAGACAGTAACCCTCTCTGGTATGGCTGCGTTGCGTGTTTGCAGACCTCGAAAGTCGGGCTTTGTGCATCTCCACAAAATTCGAGCCGTTAGCACAGCCTTCCGTTCATCCAGTCCGCACACTGCGTGTCCTCACCGCAGTGCTCACGTACGCACCCGTGTGTGGCGCACAAACCACTGAGTGGGGAACGATCGATGTTGCTCCACCCATGGGAATATGGGTGTGCGAAATGCAGGAATTCGATTTTCCTGTCACTCGGTCACCACGGTGTACCAATACAGCTGAGTCAAGCAATCCAAAATGCACCACATTTTGGCTCTTTGTGGGAATGCAAAACAAACAGACCACCTGAACTGGATCGAACGACATGCTGGCTTAGCAGCGGATGCGGACAGATAGCAACACTTGACGAAATCAGGCTCACCAAACGGACGATCGATAGTTTTGGTTGGGTTGCGCTCTTATCCAAGACCCAACGGCCGACAGCCAACCACCACCCTGGCACTGGAAGAGAAGAAAATTTGCGCTCGAACTGCAAGCGTTCCCGACAACATGACTCAACTAATCTTATCGATTGCAGTTTCAAGTTTGACCGTTAGTTGGACCGCAGCGTATTTTAACAACAAAGTGAGACGTTCCATAGAAAACTGGGAAATATTATGTAGTTTCGACAGAAAATTTTAGGCTGTTTCGGAACACCTCGATCGTGGTCTGCCAGCTTCGAACAATAATTGGCAATCATCGTTCAGCATAGTCGAGACGCAAATTTTCATATTGAGATTCGATAAATTGTGTTCCTTTCACTGAGTAATCAAGAGGATCTACATAATGTAGTTTTTCAGATGACGGGAAATTGTGAGGAATCCAGCGGTAGTAATGTTTTCATCATATATCACTCTGTTTTCAGCCTATGTGTAGGGTTTTGTGGCAAAATCTGGCCCAGAACACGAACATTTACTGGACACGGGATAACACTAGACAACAATACAGTGACTACTTTTACACCTATCTACGAAGTAACTGGACAGCTTGTTGATGTTTATCAGAACGAAGATCATCCTTGCCACTGCAGAAGTCATCGGCATAAAGATCGACCAGTCTGAACTTTGTATTCAAATGCGATCCGTACAGGCCACGCAAATTTTCTTCTCTTCCAGTGCCAGGGTGGTGGTTGGCTGTCGGCCTTTGGGTCTTGGATAAGAGCGCAACCCAACCAAAACTATCGATCGTCCATTTGGTGAGCCTGATTTCGTCAAGTGTTGCTATCTGTCCGCATCCGCTGCTAAGCCAGCATGTCGTTCGATCCAGTTCAGGTGGTCTGTTTGTTTTGCATTCCCACAAAGAGCCAAAATGTGGTGCATTTTGGATTGCTTGACTCAGCTGCATTGGTATACCGTGGTGACCGAGTGACAGGAAAATCGAATTCCTGCATTTCGCACACCCATATTCCCATGGGTGGAGCAACATCGATCGTTCCCCACTCAGTGGTGTGTGCGCCACACACGGGTGCGTACGTGAGCACTGCGGTGAGGACACGCAGTGTGCGGACTGGATGAACGGAAGGCTGTGCTAACGGCGCAAAGTTCGACGTTCGAGGTACGATTTTTTGCCGGTATGTGGGCGATCATGTGAGGTACACCGAGTCTTCCCATAAATGACCTAGGTCACTCCTTTTATGACTACGGAGGGAGAACCGGGCAAATTTGATTGAGTTGCGTATCTGGGTTCCTCGCTTGAACAATAAAGTACTGTCTGTGCAGTTTGCCCTGTGGGTCTATTCCATATCAAAGAGGATAGCAGTGAACTCGAGTTCTGCTCACACTGGAGCATTGCATGTCCTGCGGTTCCTGAATTTCAACTGCTAACATTTAACATGCGAGGAGAGAATTTCACGTCTACTCCACCCTCACACACTAGATGCAAATGATTTATCACGAACGTATTAACACTCGAGTGCTATTGTTGGTTTGCCAAACTGATAAAGAATTGTCCCGTCTGTTTCAAGCAGCAGTGGGACTGCCTGAATGGGAAGTCCTGAGAGGCGTGTCAATCGATCCAGATAACCGGGACAGTTAGTGGGTCGCCGTTGTGCAAACTGATAAAATCACTCAATTGTGAACGCATTCGCCTTTCAGACAGAACGAATCAGGTGCGTCCAGTGTGCGCTAGTTGAATAGTGGTAGCACACTCGCTTCATGTACTAGATGTGTGCCCTGAACTGGCAAGAGTGAGCACTGTTGATGAGCTATAATACGGACGAAATAGGAGTCCATTTCTTCTCCTCTTTAAAATGGACTCATGAGAATAACTGCGCCGGGACACGAGGACTGTTCAAGCGATTTTCATATGATTGTAAGTGTTGCCAATCCGACTACTACGCACAGTTAAACTGTATGTTGACCTGCGAACTTGGATGATCTTGGGAATTCCAACTTCCAAAGGCTCGGTGTGATGTGATGGAGTTAACAGATTTGAAAGTAAACATATTCTACCAATTAGCTACAGCTATACTGAAGCGGCTAAATCGACTTTATTCAGCCCTTCAGATCAACTGTAGACAAAATTTGGTCTTAGGATTGTGTGAACGACTGCAAATTAACCGAAAAATCACTAAAGATCTAGTTCTCTGACGGTAACAACTGATGAAATTTCCCTTATACATTGTTTTATCCCATAGTTTCCAGGATGTCTTCATTTATTTTAAGGACGTTGATTGTCTGATAGAATGAGTCTTCGGAAGACCGTTCTTTGATTCTTTTCAATTCAATCAATTTATCAGCTATAAACCGTGTATCATAGGCACATTGGTTCCAGCTGCTACAGTTTCGATCACCGGAAAAGGGGAGAGTGCGGGACATGCAGCCAAGCCTTGGTCAGTTCGGGAACTGCGTAGCTACGTATTGAAGGCGATAGCTTTGATGCACGAGCGCCATTGACTGCGCGATTGCTCAATTTCTGCCAATGTCATTAACCATTGGTGAGTTGAGTCCCGGGCCCCCAACCAGGGAGGCGGAAGTTGCCGACCCGACTAAGTTTACTGTTTAGTGTTTTCGTACTTCGTTTCCAGGTTATACACTGTCCACCTCTCGGTCGCTTCCAGTCAGCACAGGGTTGGGCAAAAAGAGCTCTGTGAGGCAGACGGTCTTCAGGCATGCGGAGTACATGTCCTAACCAGCGTAACCTATGAAGCGTGAGTAGTTCATCTATCGCGTGCGAGTTCCTTTTTCCCAAGACGATCTGGCGTACCTCGGCATTACTAATCCGATGTCCCCACCAGACCTGGCCAATGCTTCCGAGACACCGATGGTCAAACACTGAAGGTTTTATGGTTATCGGTAATAAATGCTCATGGATTGGTCACTGTTGCAGTTTGTTGTTATGTCCACGTATCAAACAGGCGACTTTCCCTTCTCATCTCCTCTTAATTTTATATGAGCCTTCTATTCGCATAACACAGAGATGGGATCCATTCTAGCAGTGAAGCTTTGACCCTATGCTTGAGAGCCATGTTGGCTTCGAGTCCTAGTGCCGGTGCTTCGGAATTTCTCGACGTGCACATGTGTTCTGTTCAGATCCGACAGTGTTTGGTGTAATACGATCCGACTAGTCTTGGATTCGGACCATCTAAAGGCCCTATGTAGCTCCCATGACGATTTTAAACCTAGGTCCTATACCCATCAAGTTACTTATATTAAATGTTGCCAGTTTGAAGGGATGGGATGGGGTGGGGTCACGAATAGTTTAGTTCCTATCCTGAGTCAGACTCCAAACAGGTGGTAGCACATGTAAAATGAACCGACTGACCAATGTAGGTCGAGCGAGGGCAGCAATGTCTGGGTGTGCAGTGTAGTGGAATCTGATTTTGGTATGCCAGTGAAATAAGAATAACCGACTATTTTGCATGGCTCCCTGGTTTTTGTCGGACGTATACCAACCCAACCACCCCCAAGCTCTTGATGGAAGAACTTGGCCCCAAAAGACGCTGGTGCAGATTGCGTGCTACGCGGTACGGTGAGGGCCGGTGGGTACATGTGCAGTTCTTATGAGCTACATAATGACACTTGGGATGCCCACTCAACCTGAAGGCTACATCTTCCAAAGGTATCTGATCGAAATTCTTTCCTGGCCGAAAGCCCAGAACGGTTAGATTTACAGATGTATCCAGTCACAATGCCTTATACGTAATTCGTGCCACCCTTCGGGAAGAGGCTAGTGACAGCCAACCAAAACGTCTTACTTCTGGAAGTGATGGAAGCCTATTTGTGTGATGATCCAAACCCGGCTCCTCTGGACTTAACTTCCTCGGTCACAACTACTCACAATGAAATTGACCATTCGCTTGAGCACGCCTCGGTGAGACCGCCGCTTTCTTGTTACGATTGCCAATTCTACTTAGGTGGCTTGTTCCCAGTATCTAATCACGGCGAATTTTCGACGACGGAGTCACTGCATGACGGATCAGTATGCGTATTCAGTAGTCCCGGAGTGGTACACAGCCACCAACTTCCCGGATGTAACTCCGGAAAGCATGGGTACATCGATAACAGAAACAGCCAGCGGAAATTACAGAAGGGTTATTTCAGTTAATCGATAGCTTTTACCAATCGGGAAGCTCAAACATTTTCCACGTAACGGAACATGGACTCATCTGCCCTATTCTTCTCCCCTTACTACATCAATATTATCACCAGCCTATTTTTCTCCTTTCTTTTCTACCGAGGATAATGTCAGCCTGCGACTAGAGAGCTGCACAGTTGTGACGAATGCTCAAAGCACTTAAATGCAGACCCAGTGACAATCAAAGATTGGCTATGGACAGTCTTATCCTATTGAAACAAGGAAAATAGGGTGTAGATAAACCTGATATTGTTAGCCCATCGGACTTAGTGGCTCGCAGTCGCGAGCGGAGCTTAATGAAATGAAATGGACGCAATTCAAGCCAACCCTTAATCCGAACCTCCTGCATCTATACACTATCGGAAATGATCCAGGGCATTTTGGATTTGGCATAGAACCTAAATTTTACTTTTCTATGTATGCTGCTTTTACATCATTCTAGCAGAAATGTACTGTTTCATATATAAATATCTCTGGTGAAGTGCATCCGTTTTTGCTCGCTGTCAGTGTTCGTAGACGAAGAATTGCCATCGTCGTTGTTTTTCTGAGAAGTAAATGCCAATCTTCAAGGTTTCCAGGTGATGACTGATGCGGCAATCTTTGCATGCTTAGCAACCGCGGCGTTCACATCTTTTTCATGCGAGGTGATCTGTAAAGAGAAGAACGCACGAAATAAAATTTCAGATTTTGAAAACTATCGTCAGTTATTCTGAATGCAACTGGACCAAAGGCTGACCGTATTAAATTTGCGCCTCCTGTTAGGTCTTACCTTTCGCCGCCATTTTGTTTCCGATTCGAAGATTAGAAAATCACTAGTGAACTCATTGGCTTAGAATTATCGATGATAACTTTGGGGGGGGGGGTGTGGGATTCTGGGAGAGAAGCTTAGGAGTTGGACACTCAAAGCAACCAGTAAAGCGCTAGGTCGGAAAACAGTAATAAAACACTCAAGCACGTTTAGGAGTGCTGAATACTGTGGAATGGTTGTTTTTACTACCCGGTAAGACTAAGACAAAACTTCCTGTATTCCTACCTTGTTATTTTATGCTATTATTTCATCCTTGACAACCCTGACTTGAGAGATTTTATTATTGTTGACTGTAACTGTAAAACATCCGGCTTGATCTGTGTGTACGTTACGAACACGGAGCATGATTGCGAGCCAGGAAGACAATTTCCGGATCAGTCGATGCGGAATGTCAACCCGGTTTGTTTTCAATTCAGGTGCTATTGGGTTCATGCTGAGGTGAAGTGAGGATTTTTTGTTTATTTATGTCCCCGTAGATGATCGTTCTGACCACACCAGCTTTAAATTTGTTCCTGGTCTTGCTATACGTTCATTGTGCAAGAGACTGTCTGTTGGAAATGCTTCGAGCGTCCAACATGCTAACTGCCACTTATTTTATGTGCCCTCTTCTAGTTGAGAGCTGACGTTGCACTACTGTGGCTGATGGTCCAGGGTACATTATGCCAACTGCAAAAGGCTATCAGTCGTATTTCTCACCATATTACCCCATAATTTAGTAACGAAACGGAATATATCTCACGGTCTTCTGTGGTGACTGGACTCATAGCAATAATATTTGAGTTATCCACACTTTTCTAGGCGGTAGGGAGACTGATTATCTTTGCAGTTCGTTTGATGTATTTGATAGGCTTTCCTCAGAATTTGTAGACCTTTTGTCATTTCCCTCTTTTCATTTACAAAGGTAGCCAAGAAAATGTGTGAGATTTCTTGCCGACGGAATCTTGCGGCAGTCTGTTGAGAGGCATTAACTTTGCGCACTTCTTTGAGCTTCCAAGAGTGAGAATTTGCGACCGACTTTTGACACAACCATTTGGCCCTTGGCGTATCCATCATGTGACATTCCGGGTTGAATGTTGAGTGACACTTGTGCAGTAGAAAGATACAGAAGCCTGGTTTATGCGCCTGCCTACTGTGCAGCAGTCTTTCTTAGTTCCAATGGCCCTCCTGGTAGACATGTATGGACTGGTGGCGCCATTGTTCGAATTTGATTAACTGGCTCTTGCTCTGGAGAATGGGAACTCCAAATGTTTGTGTAAAAGTAGTCTGTTTTCATTTCAGTCCCAACGTACCTCAGTATGATTGCAGAAATGAGTGAACTTGAGGTTTACACACTTTGATTTGAAATGCCTTCTAGGGGATTTGTGGTATGTTTTCTGTGTGCGTCATGACATATGTGACTGATCACAGCTCTCATACATAAGAAACTTACGTTTCGGCCGAAGGAAACAGGTGGCAGACATCAACCCTACGATACACAACAGCATCTGGGGGCACCTGGAAGATGTGGCATGCGATCCGAAATGTCCTAGGCGCTGGATATCGAGTCGTCATTTAATTTTCATCAGGACAAATAACAATCTTTTTACGCTATCCAACAAATCATATGCAGGGCTCTTATGAAAACTGCCTGGACTTTGCAGCATTCAAACGACACAGATAATCCAGTGTTTCAGCACAATAATTCTTTTTCAATCGAGGTTTCGTCTTGTAAGTAAGGCCAATCTATGCCGAGAACCCAAAAATTACTGTACAGCTGTTTCATTCTCATTGGGAATCATCAGCAGTACGCACTTCACAAATATGCTGGGCGATTCGAACTCGCCACTTGTCGGCTAGTAGCTGAAGACTAGCCACGAGCGGTTGATCAGCAGTGTGACATATCACCACTCTTTTTTCCTTGATGAGCTAGTGTCAGTATATAGTGGAGAAACAGGTGTAATCCAAATCTTTCGAATTGCCCTTTTCCCAAGGAAACACGAGTCTTATTTGTTCTCTTGCTTGCAGCTAGGCGTTTGCGTATCCGATAGTCAGACATCTTAGTAGTAATGTTTGCTGGGTGTTTGAGCGGAGCACTTGAAGAATTCTTGGGAACAAGGTTTGTGACGTTGCCCCCGAAAACTGTCTCGCCATCAGAATGAAACGATCTGTGGTTCCCCTTCATCATACTAATTGTCTGCGTGATTAACTTATCCAGCGATCATCTAAAAGGCTACGGAATATACTGAGACAACGCACATCTCAAAGACAGTGCAGGATTTGTTTATGGAGAAGTGAGTGACCTTGGAACAAAACTGGAACAGGGGCAGAACAATTTTGTCTACGGAAAGGTGATGAGTCTGGTAGCATGAAAACTAAGAGACTGCGTAGCTGGAATAGAAAGGTGACAATTTGATAAGAGAACTTGGTATCAGAGGATGCAGTGGACTTGAGTTGCTACACTGCAGAGTAGCATTGCTACGTAGATGACCGGTTGAATAGGCCTCCTCAATTTCAGCATAAATTTCAGTAAATGACCAAGCAGGATAATTGTTATCAAAACACCGCTTGATGGCGTATCAGGACATTCATATTTTCGGATCAGCTCGAGAGAACAACTTCAGTGAAGCAACTTCAGTGCCGCAGCATTACTCCAAGGTGCGAAGTTGTTGGTCTAGAATGAGTTACCCATGAAGCTGCTCTCATAGTAACGATAGAGGTTATAATGATACTTGAAACAAACTCTGCGTGTGCAACTGGTTTTACAAGGCGGTGATGTTGGTGTAGAGAATGTACGCTTAAAACACCCTAATGCAAACTGGAAAAGGACGTGCGAATGAATGGGCCAACCGGAATGTGTTCCAAGACTTAGAACAATGAAGAAATGATTAACTTATGAATCTTGTCCTTTTGAGTACAATCAAGAAAGAACAAGACTCCTTTTAGTCCACCGATCGAAATGAACAGGGTGAAACTTCAGAGTCGATTCACAGAAGCAAAAACGATGAAGCCGAACGCTTATGAGGGAATTCAATAACCTGTCTACACCGCATTATTTAGACCCATTTTTGAAGACGTTTGTATTGGACCCCTTGAATGAAACGGTCGGATTTTTTTCGAGAAATACACACTCACTTGCTAACGAATTTGGTTTTAGTTGGAGATTCAGATAGAACCCATCTGGATCTCTCGTTCATGATATTCTTCCACTGAACATGCTGCACAGAGGCCGCCTTATGGTTCATTTGGGACGATATTCAAGATATCGCAGTATATCTTCATAAGGGATCACTGCTCATGACGCTACTGTAAACTCTTCGATAGTCCACAGCCGGTTCCATCCTTCTTGAGGCGATATCTCGACTATCGTACCAAATCAGGCGTGAGCCTTTGTTTGTACAGCTAGAACCACTGTATGGCAAGTACGCAGTTCTTAGAGCTGACGATGATGATGATGTGCAACACATGCCGTTGAATGGTGTCATAAACGACAAATCCAGTTTGGATTCAGTTGAGGCAGCCGTTAAAACCAACTTAGCATGAAAATGCATCTATTTCGTAAACTTCGTCCAGTTTGTGTTCAAGCAGAACATAAAGTTGATAGAAACTTGAGGACTGCGCCTGCCTGGTGAGCCTGGAGAAAGGTGAAAACGGTCGTGTGTTATCGAAGAGTTTTCAGCAACCTTATGAGCAGCTAGGTATTACAACAGAAGTCCTCGAGGAATAGTGAATGCGGCAGTACAGAATGTCAGCAAGTTGCAGCACAACAGATGGAGATTTGGAAAATATCCGTCCAAAGGAGGGTCTGGGTAGTTCAAGTGAAGTTGAAGAGTTACCGCTCACTTGGGGTTTCTGTGATTGTTTCGCCAACATTTCTAGCTAGCTTCTTTTACTGATTTACGTTGAGTGTATCCGTCGACAGAATCAGACTGCACATTAAGGTGCACGGAAAGGGAACAGCAACAGCAGCCACAATGAGGTTAACTTTTACACAATATCAAGGACTTCTTCGCAATCTGACATTTGCATACGTCTTCTGAACATGGAAAATTATATGCTATGAGGGGTTCTCCATTATAGTGTCATAAGGATGTGCCAAGTTTAGGTCAATGCGTGACCCAGCAGGTCAGAGTCCCGCTAGTTGAAACCAATGTTAACCTATACAGGACAGCTTGCGCGCCTGTGTTCATCAACCTGACAGGGGCGACACATACAGTTTCAGCCATTTTAAGGAGAAATGTCTCATGCAGATGAAATGCAAATTGATATGCCTGTACTTTCAGTACTGGAAGAGGTGTGTATTATCTGTTTCAGTTTGAATCTTCGTTGTAGGGTTTAGGCTACACCCAAGTCATTTGCTCGGACTCATCAAATTTGAACCAAGCGATGACAATAAAATAGGTCCAAATGATAAGATCTTACATTGTACACCACCTGGGGTTTCCACTTGACCTCAAAAACTTCGAGAACTCGTACATGGTGAACCTGGGGGATGATTTCGAAAAGAAGGTTTCAAGCTGCGTCAAATGTTATCGACCTTACAGTATTATTCGGTAGATTAATTCAGATTTGTCCTAATGTTTGACTTTACCCTCAATATCCTCCCTAGTTTTTTCAAGGCATACACAAATCGTACGTAAAATAGTGTGTACTCTGCAGCTGCTCCGTGCAGGAGGAACAGTGAGTGACACAGGTTGAGAAGGCAACGGATAAAAACAGTGATTTAGGAAGTCCAAGGAAGGTCCAAGTGTTGAATAAGGAGAAACACCCTTACTGAGTTGTAGAAACGCTGAGGTTAAAGATGATTTGATTTGAAATAGGCCCATAAGAAATCCCACAATCGGAGTAACTCAGCGTGGTGATGACCCAGTTACTAGTTGACCCACAAGCGTAAATGTGGAAAAAAACCAGATGTGGTTCTCCGCATTCCTATAAGTTACTGATATTTATATTTGCGAGACCGATTGCTTACTAAGCTAATGGTACAAGGATATTTACATAACGGTAATGTAAAGGAACGCAATTCTACTTGGGCCGACAAGTTCGTGACCCGAGGAACAATATGTCTACCGCAAAGGAAAAACCTTAAAGGACATCAAAGATGAAGGACTGACTCAGGTCCCATCCTAACACTAAGTTTGTGAGTGATTCACTAATTGTACCTCACTCCTTAGTGACGCAGCTCTTTCGAAGTCTATAGAACGCATCTCACCAAAACGAGCATAGTCCTCGTTCAGCGGTTTAGAAAGTGAAATTCATGGTACAAATGGCCTCTAAATGGATACAAGTAGTAGAACTATATATATATATATATATATATATACTTTTTAGCGTATATTGCCGAAACTAGATATTTGAAAAAGTCCATTGAATGGATTGGCAGATCTAGTGCGACTCGTAATTTTCAATTGGAAACTGGATGACATCATTCTCTTCTGAGTGTCTCACCGACACATTTCACTTTTCACTCCCTATGTCGTCTATTCATTTGTGTGTTGTACATAGCCGATGAGCTTGGATGAATTGTCGTTATAACACTGATCCGGTGTCAATATACCTGCGTCAAAACCAGTTTTATTGGCAGCATTCTGGATTTCCAAAGGAACTCAGGATCCTTCACCTCATTGATCTCACTCTGCATTTGTCTCAGAAACGTTGATTCAGTTTGTCATTCGCCAATCTTAACTTTTTAGATGTTGAGTGAGCGATTATCCTTGGCATGTAACAGGGTTGTCCCCCTTCGTATATGTGGAATGCTTATCCCCGTCCATAATAGATTAAGGTACAGCACGGAAAGACCACTGGGTTGCTAACCAACGTGCTGCCCGGTTGAAAAACTAAACCATTGAGTGACAAGCTGGATTTGACAAAACGTGTGATCTTGACGGTCTGATTAGTAGTTTGTTGTTAAGTGTTGATAGGTGCAGGTAGGTTTTCTAAATACAGCGTAAATTTGAAGGTAAAGATCCGAATAAAACTGCAATATTGCAAGCAAAGAAACACCAAAACGGAGGATGAGCTTCAGTCGGAAGATTAGATATCACGTAACTCCACAATGCGCGGCTGATTCTTGCTCACTTAAAGACCGGAATGATCAAGCGGCTTCGATGCAATGAAGTGCACCAGTTTACTTGGCTTGTTATTGCTTTTGATCCTGATGCTATGTATGCTCTTAGATCATCGTGAACGTGAGTGACAGTTTTCCTGCTGAGCACGCTTGAATCGTACGGAGCTATACACCGACTGGCTAACCTGCCCGTTGTCAGGACAACACAATATTTGTTCCTCTGCTCCCTATCGGACGCGGCAAAACAGTTATTCTAACTAATGCCAGTAAGAGTTGAAGCTAAAGTTTTTTTCAAAAAAACAAAAAAGACCAGACAGAAAGTGAGACATGAAATGCACCGGCTGAAAGGTGGATTCATACAGCTGCACACAACGTTGGACGAAAGAACTGTTCATTTGTTTGGAAAATTGGCATCGGTCATAACTCTGACGGACCTTTGGGCCAGATATACGGTACTTTACGTTCTTCTACGGTAATAAAAGTGAAATTCCCAAACCGACCATTAAAATCATTCCTTAAAAGCTCTACGACAAATTCCTGAGTAAAACCTGTCTCCCATACATTTTTAGGCAAATTTGAAACACTTATATTGTTTTGATACGTTTGTTTGAGCCTTGTGGTCACGAAGAGACTGGACCTTACTGTGGTGTGACGGTTTGTGTACCTCCATGACCTGCTGAGCTGTACTGGGGTGTCTGTGCGACGCTGGAAGAGTCAGTGACAACTAGAATCACTGCACCACTGAGAATGGTTAGAGCTCCGATAAACACAGTCTCCTGGCCCTCCAGGTTGGGGTTAGAACATGTATGGTGACTTGTTCTATAAGAATGGCAATGTATCTGCATTTCTCGCCAAATACGGCCCCATGGCAGTCAGGCTTTTGAGCCAAAGGCTTTGGATGAGGACCCTAATCGTTCTCCTGTCTAGGCCTGGGTGCCCTGGTAGTACCTTATCACACGTACAATCATGAATTGCACACTTACGAATAATCCCATGCCATGTCAGCCGTCGAGTGGTGCCAGCATACACCGTACAGCAGGGCGGGTTAGCTTAGCTACTTAGCTTAGCTTAGCTACTGCTGACGCCTCGCTTCTTTCTTTCTCTTTCCCAACCTTCCCCCTCCTCCACCCAAGCCTTTAATAACTCTCTCCTTGTAGGCCCATCAGTTAGGACTGATGACTCCCGCATCGGTTTTGCTAGTGACATCTGTGCATCATACGCCGCTGACTTTTGTACGGCAGCGAAGCATCACTGTTGAACACTGATGTGCTATCAACGATATTCGAGCTTTGTTCAGTGTCTAGTGGGAATTCGCTTTCTTTGTGATAAGGAGCAGTTTTAAGTTTTGGTGTTCAGATCATAATGGGTTTTCCAAGTACTCATTTGTGTGGTGGCTTCCTATAAGCTGGAACTGAGTATTACGCGACGGTACTTGATCTAACCTGTATAGGTAAGGAATGTGTCTGGTAATAACAACGGGGACTGTATTTATCCATTAAGGACAATCAGTCTAAGCCTGTCGTTTTCTCAGGTTCAGAATAACTCTTTCAAATTGCTTTGAACAGGCGTGTAGTGGACAGATGGGTTCTTTAAAAGTTACAAGCAGGGAAACTTAATCAGTTACGTTCCCACTACTGCAAACTTTTTTTTCGCAAAGTGACCAACCTAGCGATGTCTCTTCGGCGAGCAGCGATACTTTGCAACCTCAACTGTTTATAATTCTGTGAGACCAGAGAAGGGCATCAATAGAAACTCTTTGGCGAACGTATTATTGTAGTTGCGTACTTATTTTCGTACAGAAATAACTTTGGGCTCAAGAGTTTGACATGACAAGGAGCTATTTGGAAGAGCAGTTCAGACGGTGACCTCACTATCTCTCAGAGTTCACTCAAGATTTCGTTTTTAGATTTTACACACACAAGCATGAGTTGCAGGCTTGCTTTTCGAATTTTGTTCATCCCGGTCCTTTCTGAACCGGTAGTAGTGCATCTCTGACCGTTCAAAACACCTTAGCTTGTCAGAAGGCATCCGAGAGCTTAACCAACTGATGGATGTACCAGAGTAGGTAGGAGAGAAGTGAAATCATACAAAAGGTCGGTTCTGTGTGAACAGTTCTTCGAGTTACGATGGGCATGGAAAATAAACCCGTTCCTATCCCTGGTTCTTCCATAGAGAGTGCTCCCTAGTCGGTGTGCCAAGCCCCGTTAGTATGTTATATTTCACCATACCACTCAGCTGCACTTTTACATTCGCAACAACGTGAGACAAAATCCAGTTACCTGCACTATTGGGCTTTTCAGTGCTGTTGTTCTTGTAGTTATACAATAAAATTATCCTCTCCAGGGGAAGCATCCCCCCCCCAGAGGAGATGAATTGTATCTAGAATCCCTGAAGAACCTTGATGCCGAGGTGGTTCAGTGAGTTATGAGTGCACCAGCTAAATATCTGCCATGGATGCTGAATTGAGAACCACAGTTGATCACGAAGGATAGCTTCTGAGCTAGAGGCCTTGAAAGGGCAATGTTCGAGAACTTCGTTTCCATCATTCAACTTAACAGTGGAGCCAGTCCAGTCTGCATTATACTTAGAGGGTGCATGAAGGCAACTGTCATGATCATGAAACCGGTAGCTGCACTGTTCCGTGAACTGCATCGATGTGACTTCTTGCTTCGACTGAAAGACGTAAGCTGAACACAAGACAAGATAACGTACAGTAATGTGGAATGGAAAGATTCATTGGTGCAGGTGATCAATCCGCTTCAGTATGTTTCCTAAGTTCTGGCCTGATAAGCCTGTAGAGATGCTTCTATTGTGATCAGACTGAGGGGACTATTCGCTGAGAAATACAACCAAGCTGTGATCCACTGATACGCACACGGAAGTGGTCCGAATCTTCGTACGGAGCCTTTAATCAGATTGTAGTCATGCCGTCTGCTCAAGTCCATCAGTGAAGGCCGCAGTTGACTTGGTAAGGCCAGACAACGTACACTTCTAGACTGCGGTTCTTCAGGCAAAGTAGAGAAGACTCGGCGTATGCATCAATTAACCCTTATAAACCATGTTGTTCTATCCTACCAACTGACCGCACTGTTCAGTTTAAACAAAAATGATATGAAGTAAAAATACAGCCACCCATACTATAAAACGATCCATGACACGAACCGAGCCCAGATACAAGACACTACTGGCTGGTGTGACTGCTGAGATGAGCCGATAGAACATGTGAGATCTAATTAAATACCTGCCATCCAGAACTCTGCCTTCTGAGATTTTAATTCCTAGTTTATCCTTCACTACCCCCTGACGTCCATTCAGCTACTTCCAGTTTATTCCACTTTTCATGCAGCACTGGCCAGCCACATCAGTCTTCTATTGCTGCTCATACCTCGCCGATCTGTGCCACAAACTGACTTCTAACCTGTCGAAGTGGATATTCCAGTAGCTTCGCCGTCTGATCGCTCAGAAGGGCTGAGTTTGACAGATGTACTAAATAAATGCTGATGTGACCCACTGCTGTGCACTTTGGTGGAGAAATGCGCTTTCCACTGACCTTGAAGAAAAACATATCCAAACCATCTGTTCAAGAATAGGTTCAAATGCCCAGCACATTTTTTCGACAGTAGAGCGACAGTGGCAGACTGCATAAGTATCTTTTTGGCAAATAATACGTACGCACAATTAACCATTGAAATTCCCATATAAATATGCAATCTACCAGTGGCTGAACGTACATTTTACAGAATAGATTGAAATAAGTAGGCAGTCGACTGTTAGAGAACTGCAATCCGAAAGTTGGTGATGGACAAGCGAATGGTTCTTGTGGGTCACCGGCGGGTGTGTGACTTTTTCTCAAAATTCATCCACGTGTATTGGATGCATTGTCACAATGAACACAGCTTTTTGTGCCAAAAAACACATCTAACCTTGTGCAAACATATGATACAAGATAAACACACCGTCATGTTTACCGACAACAGATTCGCAAGAACGGCATGAAACAGACACAGTTACGAGAGTACCAGTAGACGACCGGAAACCCTAACATAAAGACTTACCGTATTCAGGTGATCCAATAGTATTCGACGCCCTTCGGGAGTCTCTGACAGACACGTGATTACCTGAGACAACCAAAAATAAAGCAAGTGAGTTTGACCCTACAAAGTGCTGAGAAACAAAACGGAGACGTCAGCGATGAACTAATAGCCTACCCCCAACTCCGAGATCAATGACCCGTGGACCTAATTCATAAGTGTATTTTTCCTTCATAGAAATCCTGGATTGAGCTTGGGTGCGCAGTTGCGGGTAGTTAAGTGCACGAATCTCTGCTGCACCACATGCTTTCCAATATTCAGATCGACTGTGAAGGGTGTACTACGCTTATGCTGCACATAGTTTTCAGATAAATGTGATTATAATTTGATTTACTGAGTACCGGTTCTAGTGCGTATCACGGATCGCCGCTCCATGGAGGCACGATTCTAAAATTAGCCGATACACCTGCTACACTGGCAGGTTTGTGTGTCATGCTGAAAAATGACCGTTAATATGTCTCAACCCTCTCCGGGCTTTGAAGTACACTCCTAGCGAGGAATGCATTCGTTATCCAGGCCCCTCAACCGGACTGTGTTGTTCATTTTCCTTTCGACTTTTCGTGAGAATGTGGTTGGGCTTGGTTTATACTCTGTGCACTATATGATCAACTCACTTGACTTCACAAGGGGCTCTTTCGGGAGTTTACTGTCAATAAGCCAGGACAAGGGTATCAACAACTGGCTCACATGCATAGTGCGCACCTAAGGTGACACTCAACGGCAAACGGTAGTCTTGAAGGCCGACTGCCAAAGTCACTTATCTTATCTATTCCACAGAATAAACAGGTCCGATTCAGTAGTACGCATTGAGCACGCCTTCGCCGCTTTGACTGCGTGTAAGTAACCTACAAGATATGGTATCAGTGAGTTTGTTCAAAGTGTCACGGGAGGTGACTTTTCGGAAAAATCGATCCGGAAATGTAGATGTAAATACCTCTGGGGGAAAGAGTTTCGTGAGGAACTCTCTATTTTCTGCATGGAACAAGTGCCGTTTAATGTCAGGGGTGTTAAACACATTTTTCGTACAAATTGGAGTTGGTGAAGCTAGAAACTAAGATCAAACAAGGCATATTGTCGTGTCGCCTTTGACCATAATGGTTTTTATTGTTCTGCTAGAACGAATTGCTTCTGTAGAATTAAATTAGGATGTGATTCCTACTCGAGTATAACTTGACAAAACGATGGGAGCCATCTCACTACCGCCACCTTAGAGGAGTTGGAGACCACCACCCCACTTACGGATCACAGGGATGTGGAAAACCCATTCTATCAGTAAAAGGTTGTTGAAGTGGGTAAAGTATAACTGGATTTCCGTCAGTCGAGTGCAGCCGTAGGACACCAGTTGTATGAAGCATCCCTCCCAAGGTAAAACAACCCATTAAAAGAGATATTTTTGGAACTTCGTACGATGTTTCTTCATGATTTTCATGTAATTCTGGATTTTGGACCAAAGATAGCCAGAACACGAATAGGACCAACAGCCTGGTAAACGTTACCCGACAGTTTTACCAGGCCGAGTGATTTCGCGGTGATAGGGAAAAAAAAACTGTGTACTGCTTACACACCCGTTAGTCTTCACGCCTTTTGATACCAGCCCAATCCCAGGCTTCACATAGCGTATTTGGGAGTTGGCGCATTCATACACTCTGTTGTGCCGGCCAGATTGTCGGCGCATTTCTCTATTCTATTATATTCTGTTCTCAAACTACTTCGAAACCTTAGTAGTCACAAAAGGTGATTAATTTCAGTACCGTTTTGTCGCCCGTCCATCCCTCGTCGTCCTGAGGCGTTTTTCCCACACATTGCGATGGCAAGAATCGGGCGGTTAAACCCGAGCACGATGTCTTCAAGAACCATCAGTATGGTCAAGAGGACACGGAAGAGGCTATGCCAGGGCAAGATATTTTCCCATGTGCGTTTACAGCGTCAGAGGTTCAGTTGCAGTTGAGAAGTACGGCAGTCTCCTTCCTCTGGATCTTGTGTTTCACTGCTTGCTGGAGTGATTGCAAATTGGAGCGTGGACTCCAAATGATCCAACACGGGTAGCCTTTTTGAAGTATTCTACCTAGTCCGCTAAATAATAGGATATTACAAAAGAAAGTGCTCATAAGTTTGCTGAAAACTCTTCGAACTTGTGGGTAGTTTCCTTGGTGAAAATATGCTGCGATATCTCGAAAACCGTACCAACCGAAACATGAGGTGGCCTTTGTGCAAAACATTCCGTTGGAGAATATCAAAAACAAACAATCCAGTTGAGTCTCCCGCAGAAAACCAAATCGATACGTAAATGGACGTATTTGTCGAAACAGAATATTACATTTCGGAAAATAGGACAAGTCCCTGGGCAAGGTTTCACCTTTCGCACAGAAGTTTCGTCAGATGAGTCGAGCAAGTTTTCAGCTCGGCAGAGTTTTAGAGTAGACTGAAAACTAGTTAACGAGATTTCTGTCAACTAGCAGACCAAATGAGTGTCGAATTTTGTTGCTTATTGCTGGTGACAGAGTCATAGATTTGTGGATGAGGAGAAGAACTTACAGTCAGATGAAAGCTGGTTAGAGGCCTTTTTTCTTAGGTTCTGAAAACTTCAGTATGGGAAGCTGTTACAAATTTCTCCGACTGGTTTGGTTTGGTGAGTGCTGGAACAATTGGGTGAGGGCACGGAAAAGAATACGTAGATTTCATTAGTTAATAACCCTAGAGTATGGTTCATTCAACTGGAATACCACTTCCAATCCTGCCCTATCACCTCACAACAGACCATGTTCTCGTACGTGGTTTCTCAGCTTCCTACTAAAGTTGCCGCGGAGGTTATTGACGTAATTTGCCCCATGCGAGTGTTGAATCCCTATTGAATCCCTGTTCAAGACAACTGGGTAGAGTCGGTGCTAGTGCCCATTTTCAAAAAAGGGCTCGTAGCGAGTGCGGTAACCACAGCGGACCAGTTTGACCTCGGTCGTAACGAGACTGTTGGCGTCACTTGCCCTTGATCGCCTTATGGTGGCCCGTAAAACAGTGACTCGAGAGCAGCAAGCAAGATTCCGGCCTGGTAGGGGTTTCGTTGACCAAATCTTTGCACTCCGTCAGGTGTTAAAAGAACGTTGTACGTACAGAAGACCCACAGTTTTAGTATTCCTGGATTTCCAATGCGCATTCGAGTCGTTTGACCGGCCTGTTCACCTTAAAACGCTTGCCCATCACGGAACGCCCGGGAAGTTTGTGAAGATAATAAGTTCTTTCGACAAATACACTCATTTGTAAATCAATTTGGTTTTCACGAGGGACTCAACTGAATCTCTCGTTTATGATATTCTTCAAATGTTTGAATGCAAAGGAGTGTATTTGTCGAAATCAGTCCAATTTAGGTTCAAGCAGAACATAAGGTTGACGGAAACTCGGGGACTGCGCCTACCTGATGAGTCCCAAGAAGAACAGAACTTGTCGTGGGCTGTCGAAGAGTTTTTAGCAAACTTGTGAGTAGTTTCCTTTATGATAATAAGTTCTTTGTATTCTCAGACATCCTGGCGTGTGAGAATATACGGAGAGCTCTGCAAAAGCTTCCGTAGACAAAGAGGTGTCACTCAGGAATGCCCACTCTCTCCATCCATATTTAATTTCGTGATCGGTGAGATAATGAGATGAACGCAGAAAGGTTTTCAAAACCCTAGTATTCAGAGAGCCTCTGACAAAAACCTTGCCGATCTGGAACATACAGATGACATCGTTCTTGTCTTCGAAGAGGAGAAGGCGCAGGTGTTTTTGGATGAACTGACCAAAGTCCTCCCGTCCTTTGGTATGCACTTTGTGCCCACAAATTGTAAGGTCGTTCTCGTGGACATGCAGTCACTGAACACACCACTTACAATCCAGGGAGAGGCGCTGGAAGTTGTGGAGCGTTTCACTTACCTTGGAAGTTGTATTAGTTCTTATTGTAGGGTGACAGATTAGGTCAATGTACTAATCTACAAAGCACGGGTCGCGTTTTCTAAATTGAGATATCCTTGGCGTCAAAATGGTCTATCCCTGAATCTCAAGGGACGTGTGTATCAGGCCACAGTACGGGCTGTTTTGTTGTATGGCTGTGAGACCTGGACTGTTCGAGCAGAGGAACTGAGACGTCTTCAGGTATTCGACAACCGTTGTCTCAGAACAATAGCTCGTGTGGGCTGGTGTCGGTGCATCCGTAACGAGGTAGAAAGCGAGTTTTCGGTTGTGCAACGGGGACTTCCCTTAAAAAGTTTGTCCAGCACCAGAGGCTGTGTTAGTCAGACCATGTATTGCGTAGGGCATCCCGTCGTTTGCCGGAGAGAGTGCTGCTTTCCGTGCTTAATGCAGAGGCGCGGAAACCGAGTGGCCAATGCTTGACTTGGTAGGGGGTATGAAAGAGATTACGAAAAGTATGAGTGCTGTCAATGCGAGTGGCCTTTCAGGATGGGGACCGCGTGATTCCCACTGTGCCTGATCGGAGACGCTGCAAGATATGGTTGCTAATCGATGTTAATGACGTTCCCGTTGTCAGTTTCTATCCAGGTTGCCTGAACGAGTATCTGGAGGTGTAAGCACCTCGTATTGATTAAGGTAAGCTAGCATTAAGTCAAGTTCCCGTCCAATGTTATTCTTTTCTCCACAATAGGGCTTTCAAATAAACCGTGGTTGTACGGCAGCGAAGCATCAATGTTGAACACTGATGTCATGCTGCCGATGATGATGATGATGATGATGACGATGATTATGATGATGGTGATGATGATGATGATGATGATGATGATGATGATGATGATGATGATGATGATAGGTGGATGTGTGGTGGTTAATGGTCCTAAGGAGTCTCTAATGAACAGAAGGAAATACTAATGTAAGTCAGACATAACGTCACAAGGAGAACAATCCAAGGAAATCTTGACTCACAGTTCACAAGAGGCAATTCCGAAGGCCCGTACTCCGTTGAGCCACCATACCAAGAAGAGAAGGTTCTCTTTTCATGGTATTACAAACCTCCGCTAATCGCAATATTGATACGCTGACGTGAATAGATAGGTTTAGTGTTTGCGGCTACAATATTTGTTCACGCTGGAAATTAGTGATAGCCAATATTGTTCAACCGCCAGCCATAACAGCAGCCACTCGGCAAAAGTCACAAATTCTCATTAAGCCCAAGAAGCTGGGGCTTGTTGTGCATTTCAATAAAACAAACTTTTGTCTAGTAACGTGACCGATTTTGACAGAGAGAAAGAAGATGATATTGAACGTAGAAAATAGCAGTTTAAAAGTGCTACAGATGAGTTACGACCGCGATTAATTTCGATGTTTGCCTACACGATTCAGCTGCTTGTCTACGGACACATGAGGGAAACTGTCATGCTCTTCCTTATTAACAACACAAAATTTAAGCCAGCTCACTTGAACTCACTTTCAATGCATTTACGCGAACTCGGCTGGTTTCATCGTCCACCAGTCGGAGTAAGTGTGGGATCGCTCCAGCATTCAACGTTGTATAGCGTCCATGGTTAGTTGTGCATATGCTGGATTCGATCACAAAATGATAACAGTGGAGATTGTTTAGGAAAACAGAAGGGTTATCTATAAAAGCTGAAAATCTTCTGGATAGAGAGAAACCAGTCTGACTGCGTTTGTGGATGCAAAGCTCTATCGAATCAGTTTACCGCAACAGTGAGTTGGTCTATACGTAGAATCAAGTGAATGTCCAGCCTATTAATTTCATACTATGCATTTGTACTCCACAAATGGCTACAGATCAACAAAGTCGTCAGAAATGTTATCGGCCAAACAAAAATAAACGAATCTCAATAACTAGACGCTTTACTAGATTCTGCGTACGTAAATTTGAAAGCATGGACAAGTATGACAAGACTTTTGCCCAAGCCGGGCACAACCTTTTGATGTCTTGAAGTGGCGAAAAACTGGGGAAATAGACGGCTCATAAAACACGACTGAGTTCAGAACTACCGTGAACCTCACGAAATGTTACATTGGAGTCTGACATAGTTCAGTCGGCTCAACTAAGCCGTTAGATTGGTACGCCGGCTATCTCAGATATTGCAATGCTCAAAAGCCATATGATATAGTCCAGCCTTTTATGCTTTTCATGTTTTTAAAGTTAACATTTCCTGTTATTTATTGTCGTTTGAACAGCGTGCCACGACGGCATTGTAGAAAAGAAATATCACTATAAAAGTTACTTCCCAGATATTCCTTTGCGTTTCAGAACGTAAGGGTTGAAGGGTTGGTCGATCGCGGCATGGAAAAAAGCGGTATTGTGCAACTGTTTTTACGCGTGCTCATCCCGACAAATTCAAAACAAGTGATTTGGATGCACTACCCGACAATTCAAAAATGGTATGCAGGCTTGCAAAAAATTCGATGAGTGACCCTACCCAAATGAACCACTTTGCTGTGCACATAAATAGAATCTGTGGCCACGTGGTTTTTGAGTGAAAAGTATGAGATCTGAACAGTAAAATCAGGAAACCGATTTTACTACATCAACTCGATGAATCGAAATACACACTGAAGCACTTTCCCCAGGATTGATAGCACGTTTCAACCAAATTTCAGCACACGTCAACTTTACCATCCAGAGTAAAATTTAGAATGGTCTGCATTATGTTACGCTCGTACCTCTTAAGAGAGAATGTCGTCCAGGTCTGGCGGTGTTCGAACACCAGATGACGAAAGTGTTCCTCTTTCATACCGAATGGATAAACAAGAGAGGAGTGTATTTCGCCAAGAGAGGAGGAGCTTCTGGAAAGATTTGGTCTCGTAGTACGAGTCCTTTGGATGAACTATCGTACTTGAATGAGATAAGTTACTCTAAATAGACAAATCTGAAACCATACTAACAGGCCTCCAGAAGATAGAAAGGAGATCAGCGTAACTTGCTTCCTCACTGGAACGACTTTTTTGGGGACCAGTTTACCCAAATTTTTAATGAGGATGTATACCTCTCCGTGGCTGACGGAAATTACTTTTAGAAAGGTGACTTTGCGAGTGATTCTTCTCTAGGCCCACTTCCGGCGGATGTATTCACAGGGAATCATTTGGTGGATACAATTGTTATACGACCACATATTCTATCCTGCCCGTAAAGATGGAGAAAATCAGTGGCTGCTATCAGAGTTTATTTCGACAACAACGGCTTCACTATCGAAGAAATTGAGAACGCATTAACATTTGGGGACGTGAGGTGGGTCATGCAAATACAGGATACATTTCAAAGGACCATACGTCGCAAAAAGACTTTGCACAAGTCCTTCCATAGCTCTTTAGGTACGAAACAGAAGATGAAATTGGTTAAATACTGTCTATTGATATTACACCTGTTTCAATCGGACAATGATCTTCAGTTTAAATTCTTATAATAGCACATCAATGAACCATCATGCTTAGCAATGGCGCTAAAAAATTTTCTTTGTGTAGTTTTTATCAACTTTTGTAGTTCTCAGTAATGAACTCAGTAGGGCCCTAAAATCTAAAAGTTCACTTGAAGTAAGGCCACATCTTGTTTTTGGCGTTGATTCCGGAAAGGCCGCTTCGCATTTCAAGAAGCCACTCACAACCCAATATATGCACAGGAATACTTTTACAAAGTAACTCCAGTATCACTGCTCTGAAATAAGCCATCATTTTGGTATTCAGTTCTTCGTGCGTTAACCGACGTCTAAGACAAAAATAGTTATGTTTTTAGTGAGAATAAGCAGAACAACAACACAAGTTATTGTGGATGACGGTTAATAATAATGAATATGACAGTATTTATGGCAACAGTGTCCATAACAATGAAAATGAAGGCAGCTAACCGTAGATATTTTGTCTTCAACCAAACCAACTAATTCTTTTTGGCGAAAGTTCACTTGCATTAAGAAAACTGCCGTGAATAGGCTTGCCCAGGATGTCGCTACTGCCTTTTACTCTACCAGAATTCCATCAGATGGCCCACAACTAGCGCCTTTTGCTAAATTAAGGGCAAAGTAACCAAAGAAAACCGTTCAAAACCGTTTTTGAAATTGCCAAAATAAGGAGAACTCACAAAGCCAATGCTCCTGCCGCCGAAGCTCTTACTGTTTCAGAATTGTCTTTTAACAGCTCAACCAGGGCTGGGATCGTTTCATTGTCCAATGCTTCCTGTTTACCAGTAGGATTCACACTACGAGGTGAATTGATTTCCTTCGGTGAAAACTTACCTCAGACGGAGGATATTCTGCGCAGCTCGAGCCCTGACCTCTGGACTCTCATGAGATAACAATTGAGTAAAAAGAGGCATGCCGCCTGACTCTAATCCTTTTGCGGTATCAAAACTGAGACAGTGATTCAGTGTATCCAAGACTACAACCTGTATTAATTTGATCAGAATGATGGCAACCGATAAATCCTACCCTGATTTCGTCTACTTCATCTCTCGCGCAGTTGATCAGTAAGGGTATGTATCCATTCTCCACCACAGCTAAAGCACCAGCCGGTGACGTGGTCAGTAGTTCAATAGCCTTTTGTGCATTTAGTCGCACTATATCGACCTCGCTTAGCTTGATCAGATTTAAAAATGACTGGAGTATGTTGTGGTCCAAGAATGCCACCCTACCGAGTTCATGTTCTGAGAAATAGGGCTCAAGATTGGCATGCAATACCAACTTACGACAAAGCACCACAAAGCACTCAGTGGCATAGGCTCGGCACGGGACATCTGAATCTTCAAGCAGTACGTTTAGGGAAGTGACAACACCTGCGTGCAAAAATATTATATGGTTGAAGGGGCAGCTTACCTTCATTTATAGCCTCGGCGATATGTTCATGATCATGAAGGTAGTCGCACAAAGCTTTAACGGCACGCTGTTTGGTTAACAGTACAGCATCATGAAGTTCACGGTTCTAGAACCATTTAAGTGAAACATGTGAGTAAAGTGGTCACTAGAATTAAAGTATAAAAAACAGTCCTTCAGATGCGGAATCATTTTGTTTACAGCTATCATCCAACCCGAATGGAGCACGGAAACGAGATTCTGCTAGGCTACCCAATAATCGTTGGGAGTGGCCGAAAAGTCGGGGCTGGGTTTAGACAACGGAGTTCTAATGAGAATCGGATTCACCGTTACATAACCAGGTCGAAAGAATGGAGGAAAGGAGATTGATAATAACCTGAGGGCTAAGTTTCCAACAACCTGTCAGACAGTTTGGACAGAAAGTGACGGCGTGCACATTAGGGACTCTGGTTTTCCGCTGATTCCTGCGGCATCTCTAGCAAAACAGGGGCCAGTAAGTGTTATACGGGTCACGCTTACGGTACGCAGTCTCTTCTAAGCTTTTGCCGAGAACCTGTTCCTCAGTCCCTGTATAATCTCGAGATCCCATTGATAATGCTAATATCACCAACAACCGCAATGCCTCTTTGATGAAAGAGGTGTTAAGTGAAACGGTTAATTACAACAAAAATAAAGCATTATTCATTTCAGAAAGTCTCAGAATTGTTTACAAAGTGCCTCAGTTTCTTTTCTTCAATATCTTAGAATCTTAGCGTTTTGACAAATCCCCGAAGATTAATCAATACTAATATAGGATGCCAAACGAGGAAGGTTGTCTGAGATACCCAAGCGACCTTTAAGTTCCCACCCAGGAACTTATGAATTCCCTAAAAGCCATCCTGGGGACTTTATTGATGCATTATATGAGAACTACCAACATGAATAGATATAGGCCAAGATACTGTCATGTCCGTCCAGGGGTTCATGGAGTGCCGTTTTGATTCACGGTGGCAATGCTTCAAATGTTTAAACGATAGGAATAGAAGGTGGAAATGTTTTGAAGTCAAACCCACTTTAGAAGTACAACTGATTAGAGATTGCATTGTGGTCGTTTTGGCTTTGGACGGTTTCAAAAAACAGTTACGTAGCCAGGACCTCAAGCTGTAAACCAAAGACCATTCCCTGTTCGAATATAGATGGGAAGTCTTCCCATGATCAGTTGGTTACAATTAATTCTTAATAAATAGGCACTCAGGGTATTTCTATGCAAGTAAAGATTTCCAACAACTATGGACACAATTCTTAAAAACCTTGGTTTACTTGCTGTAGCATTATTACTCAAATCGCTATTCACAAAACTGGCAGCTGCATGAGTTAATGCCTTCTATAAGCATCGTCAAACTCACAAACTTCAAGTCGAGCGGTTGCGCACGACAGTAAAGGATACGCAAGGATTTACAGCAAACGAATATCCGTGTGTATACACAACCCACTAAAAGTGGGTCATAGATGTGATAGAACAGAATACTGCGGGTCAGAATACATGGCGCTTTGCCAAACTGTTAGCTTATTTTGACTACTTGGCTGCCAGCGTCTAATTAACAGACAAGAAAACATATTTTAGGGTTCTACTGCTTGGCACTGTCCTGCTGAAATATTATTTCACCCTCCTTCGAAAAGTAATTGCTATGTTCACTAAAGAAAGCTTTGGGGGGAAAATCTAACGGTTCAAATTCTGCAAACCTCGTGATTTCTTTGCCATCCTGTTGGAAGGGAATATCTGAGAGACTGTGGCACCAAGTGACGATATCTTTGTGACTAGAGAAATTAAAGACAGCAAAGGGAGACTACAAAGGGAGGGTTTCGATGCGACTGTGTCAATTTTTGGAATACAGCACTTGCATAGGAGCTCATTTACCACACTCATCACTATGTTTTGAGTGAAAAATGACTGGTGTTTGTTGACTAGTTGTAGCTGAATTGGGGAATTTGCATCATCTACTAGTGCAGCATCCAACCTGTTTAACCGTGAACTTGGTTCCTTAGCTCTATTTAATCTAATGATCTGGTCAAACGTCCTGTCTATCGGTGTACCATAATCTCAGATTCAGAACATATCCAAGATGGTCCTGTGATGAAATCCATTGGAATACGAAAAAGAAGCCAGTACGGCACCCTTTTCATGAGTTTTATCCAGACAGTAGTCTAAAAGTCGACTATTACGTTGTATAAAATTGTGTAAAAAATAAAGCAGTCTAATCAAGACCGTAGTATTTTGAGCAGCTGAAGATTCAATGTTTTTACACCAACTTAAGAAGTGTCGCAAAATCTGCAGCATTCTAAGCCAAATGCAATCGGAAATAGAATGGACACGTTACATATCCACGTGAAACATAGTTCTAAGAAGTTTTCCAGTCATTTCTGGTGACAAACCGGTAAAATATGACAAGTCTATCTAACTTACTTCGATCGTGTTTGTGATTAAAGTTGCATGGACAACAACACACAGACTAAAAGATTAGCCAAAAAATTATGGTTGCCAGCAAAACTTAAATTCAGTTTTTTCTACTATCTAGAACAGTGACTGGAGGCACAAAGGCCTTGATTAAGTAAACACAATCGTGATTCATAGCCTTTGAGTTCATACTCAAAACAAAAGCTGTATATATCAGTCCAAACTGCCAGCCTTCATAGAATATTGAGTAAGCCCCATGCTGGTCCGTAAATTCTAGCAATCGCCCAAAATTGGGTATCAGGTGCAAACTTATAGGTACGGTATTCGCTGTTCCCTCCTTCACAATTTACTCCAGGAGACTCAATTAAGGATCTTATTTGGACTGGTTTACTGAGCAACTTGCTTTGCAGTGAACTCACTGCCGATTTCGGCATCCATTGAGACACATTATTTCCTCATCCATTACTGACAGCTGGAAGTCGTTTGCTGCCGTCTACTTAATTTAGACGATAGGGTGAACGTCCCAGCAGTAGGTGCTAAAAACGTTCACAGACACTAATTAAGAGCTAGCAGCATGACTTACTGCGAAGCTTTAGGCACGCGGAGTGCAGGTAGATGACGTCTATCAGTTCGGCCTGTAAAAGGTCTTATTAAGGTTTTCGCCGTCTCAGAAAACAACATAATTTTCGAGGAGGCCTTCGTGCAGTCTTACGGATCGCTAATAGTTGCTTCAAACGGAACGTTAAAAGTGTAAATATTTATGTTATCTACGATGGGGAGGATGAAGTAAAATCGGCTATGATAGTGTTTTGCTCTCAATATATGATTGTCACAAATCAGTGTTTAACTGCCTTATGAGTCTCCTCCCCGGTGTCTGAGTGGATGAGATCAATGATAATATTTTGAAGACTCATGCTGGGTCCCATATCAGTGCCCTTAAACAGGTCTCTACCGTCTCTTCAATGGCCTGTGAATATGGTTTAAAGATGGGCCTAAAAATGCACCTTCTCTACATTTTTCCCCAAACAAGGCCAGCGCCTCAATAGGATGGAACTTGAAGCCTTTGAGTTTTCATCCTTCTCCATAAAACCCGTTTTCAGAAAAAGAATAACAAATTGCAACATGTGCGTTGCCATCAACAAGTTAAGGCAATCTCGGTTCATCCCGTTGAGAGTAACCAGCTTTCAGTACTTAAAAAGTTACAGTCAGCAGAAAGACAATTGTACAATGGCTTTTGAAACTACAGAACATGACGTAATAGGTAGCTAGACCTCTCAAATACCAGCAGCAATAAGAGGGGAGCTGTTTTCTTTAATACTGGCCAAACGCGCTGTTGTACGGGATACGTTCAGGATAAATTGGTAGAAAATTGGTTCATCGCTTTTGTAAAAAAAAGTCTTCAGAACATTCCATTTGGGAGACTGTTGCAACAGACACGTTTATAACTCTCGGCAATGGACCCAAAAAGCCAACAACAATAAAAAACATCAGCCTTGCTTTCCATTACAGCTTAAATTTCATTCTAGACAAAACAATGCGCTATCCACCAAAAGTGCTCAGAAAAGCCCAAATAGGATTAAAAGCGCTGGCTGACAACCACAAACTTTCTTGTTTGAATTCCGCTTTTGATTTATAAAGGATTATTGTTTGGTTAATTAGCACTTCCCTTAGGGGGTCAAATAGTTTCCTAGTCTACTTACCAGATATCATCCGGTGATTTAGCAAAAATGCATACAGAGCAGAAATAAAAACTAATGCGGCCTCAGTAAAAAAAAATCCGCCGAAAAATACGTTATATGCCTTTTTTCTTTCTAGAGTGTTTTTGGACACGACAGAGGCTACCTGTTTACTGAGCCACTAGTTTGCAATCACGTCCTCAATTGGTGCGATATACCAGTAAAAACGAATGTACCGGCTTAAGACGCAGCTTTTGCCCAGCAACTCTGATGAAAATGTTGTGCGTTTCGTGCATCTGCGTCCAAAGTTTATCGTAGTTTACTACTTTCAGACTTTGATCGTTCGATTATCCCCCAGCTCACCATTTTGGTCTTCATTCCCTAGACTCTTTGAGATCACCTTTGTCCTCTAATACCGCACGAAATCCAAATATTCTTACTCCCTCACTAGCAAAATAGAGCACAATATTAGGCATTCTAAAAACATAGGACTCTGTCTTCGATTTTTTAATAAAAATACAAAGGACATAAGTTCCCTCTGTTCACGGCCGCGCAATTTGTGAACTTCTGCTGAAGGTATTATTTTTAAGCAAACTGGCATCCCCGTAAAACCCAACAAACTTAAATACCCCCACTTTCAAGAGATAATTTTTAATTCCGTGTTTGCTGAAAATAATTATGGGTCTATGTTTCTCAGCGCTTGTTAGCATGTAGAGATTCACCCTCAGTTCGCCTATTTTTTATTTTTTATCTTATCCATCCCAAGCAGAAAGCATACAAGACCGACTATAGCGGCTTGCGAGAGTTATTTTACAGTAGCTGTAGTCTTAGTTAAGAAACAGCTTCCTGTAATGCTCCGTTAAACATCTACCTTTGTTCCAAATAAGTGCCGCAGACTCGTACTTCCTGCCTCTATTGGTAAGCAAACTCCAGCATCTATTTGCGCGGCTATTTTCTGATCCTTATAAGGTGCTACCTCTGTGTGAATCTAGTGTGTTCTACCCCTTATTTATCCTAATCAAAGCCATCCAAAATTATATGCACCCTTTTTTGTCGTTGGTTTATATCATGTCATGGTCCGTCGACTGCACGACAGATGTGCGGCTTTTTGAAGCTACCGCTGTTATTGCTGGTCGTTTCGTGGCTGTATTTAGCAAACCACATAGCACAAGCATGGTCACGACTATTCGGTGAAATGTTTTTGGACTATAATTCAGATTGGCCTGCTGTCCTAAACTGTTTCGCTTTAATGAATTTACAATAAGTATGCTGTTACCTTAGTGATCAAGACCTTGGTTGTTTCTTCTGTGCTTACTGACTTATTTCATATGCCTCAAGAATAAAAGGCCGTTTTTGTGAACAAGCGTTCACAATCTATTCAGTCTCGGGGTTCTGCCAGCGCCAACAGATGTTGGAAGGGTTCACACTTACCTAGCAATTAGGTTATGCCTATCGTAAGCAGTCTCCTCCATGTTATTGAAAAGTAGAACTGATGTGTATCCTTCCGCTGTTGGTTGTGTAACCAACATACAATATTACGTTTTTGTTCTGTTAATTGATACAACACATTGGTTGGTACATTCCACTGATCCCTCGACTTTTACAGCCAACACCAGTTGAGTTGAGTTTGACACCAGATCAAGTGTCAACCAGAGGACATTGTCCGGGGAAAAGTTTCGTTGATTAACCAACGAAGACTTCGGTGTGAGATGGCCGTCTTCAGGTTGACTGGCAAAAATCAATGATGTTATTATTTTATTATCAATACGTTTATATTTTCGCACTTATCTTGTTATTCTTTAACGATGCAGCATGTTGTCTCAGGAGAAGCATGGCGCGGCTGGTAATTAGGTACGGCGTGTGGTTATAGTTCAAATGCCGTAAGGTTGGGTGGTGAGACCAAGTATTGTGGGAAGCAGCCATTTAGCCAGTCACTAAGCTAATTTAGGGCTGCAACCGTTAGCCTCGTCCGGCTGCATTAGGTTTTGAAATCTGTTTGAAAAAAGCCAAGAAAGTTGCACTAAATTTATTTTGGGTTGCCAGCTTTGGCCGACCTTAGCCAGCGGTGGCATGCGTAACATGTGTGGTGTTTTGTACCTTTCTTTTGCTTTCATTATAACGTTACGTATTTCATCAATTTCATAAACGATTTTTGTTTGAATACGCAAAACCACAAAAACGCACATTTGTACAAATTACATACAATACAGGCGTGGTCGCATTGTCCGATTTTCTCTTTTCATTTCACTCGCGCTTACAGCGGTTATTCGCGAGCTTCATGTGCTAACTCTGGTATCAAAACATTTCAGACTGTCTTCGGAGTTTATTGTAGATGAGAGCACATCCGGAAAGAAGATCCCTGGACATCCACGACCGGATTATTATTTATTCACTGACCTGGGCCAACGACGAACTATTTTAAAAAGAACAATCCTTAGTGAGTCTGTTCCATTCGACTTTTTATTATTATTGTGTACTCAATTCAGAGTAATTATATTTATTTCTTTGCCACACTCTTCCTAAAGTAGCTTTCTTATGTACCCGGACCACTACACATGCAACCAATGGCCAAGGGTGGCGTGTTTACTGGCCAGTAAACACGCCATGGGTTACGAAGAGAGTTGCACCAATTCCTCGCCTAACAAAATCAAGGGCAGGGGCTTTCAGACAAGTTGTTGCGCTGTGCTATTCATGCGATGTCTTCGCTACGGGCAGCAGAAGCGAATTCGTCCCTGATTAAGGACGTCCTTGTGATTGTCATACGATAATCATAGTTACCGCAGGTTCAGTCTAGACAACCCACAGGTAATGACTGTACCTCCTTAACAACCGGGTTATTTACTCAGACTTTTCAATTTTGGTCAGTTTCAGGTGTAGTAACATGCCCGTGTGAAACAACCAAACACTATTAATAATTTCAATTCAGGGATCCACCTCGCTGGGGCAAAAACTGAGTAAAAAAGACTCACTAATCGCTTTATGGCAAGCCTACCATAGGCAAGAGTTGCTTTTGTGGGATCTATATGCGGTGGCGGTTCCAAGCTGATTCGCGCTAGCGCCATTTTTATATACGCGCGCAAAATTCGCCATGGTTTCTCTCAGATTAGCGCCTAAATTCAGTTCAATTCAGTTTTTCAATCGAATTTTGTACCCTGGTGGTCCTTGAATGCATATGAGTAATCTCGGCTAAATATTATATGTGCGCCTTAGTGTGCGCGGTTTGGTCATGAAAATTTTGCACGATATTCAGCTTGGCAAAAAGATTGGCACTGCAAAATTTAAACCCACATGCCGCTCGACATTAAGACAATACTTAACTGGTTCCACAAGTTCAGTAGCCAATGTCTAGCAGACTCTGTCGGTGGTTTTCGCTTCTGAAAGTATATCCGGGGAGAGTATCTGAAAGGTAGTAGGACGGCCGTCTTTGAACAAGGTTTGGCCAACAGGTTTTTCACCGTTGAGCCAGCAAACACACGGCGGGGACATGGTAAGAAGATTTTCAAGCCCAGAGCGCACACTTTTATTAGGCAAAATTATTTCTCATTTCGTATAGTAGCTGCGTGGAATAACCTTCCTCCGACAGTTGTCCACGCTCCTTCTAGAACCCAGTTTAAAGCACTACTAGACACTTT